>JAULUF010000012.1:17712500-18015000 GCA_031834385.1 Semotilus atromaculatus
GACGTCTTTTTTTATTTTTTTTATTTGTATGGTAAGTGGAGGGAAAAAACTGAATGTTTAATCTGTGAGCATGCAGATGGGACCTGTCGCCGTAGTCTGAGACCTGTCTCTGGGTAAATTGAGAGTTCTCCTCGCACAAGAAAAGCTGATGTTGGGTCTGTTGGGGCCGTTGTCTTTAAGCTTGGTGAAATCAATGAGAGCTGTGACGTTCCGCGAAGAAAGTGGCCAATTTAAACACATTTCCAGATAACCTCCCAAGCCGGTGTGTGCTAAGTACATGCTAGCGCATTCAGATAGACTCGCTCACTGGAACGGTCCAATTGTTAAATGAAAAGTTGAGGAGAGACTTCGACAGTCCCCCAGGTGTCGCTTCGGTGGCGTGTCCCTTGTAGCATTATTGCATTTCATAGCAGAGCTCTTGTTTATCAAACGTGGGTTTTATTTGCGTGATGCAGCCGTGTCAGCAGCGGAGGGAAGTTAGATAGTCTACGACTCTGCGCTTTGATTCGTACACTAGATGTGTTCCCTGAGGTCATTAAAAGTGTGAATATCTGCATTACTCCATGGTGTTTTGCTGAAACTGTTGTTTCTCAGAGGGCGAGTTCGCTAATATCCGCCTGGGACAGATACAGGAAGCATTACATCAACAAATCCACACCATAAACACAGTGAAAAATTGCCCAATAATTGGATTTTTTTTTTCTTGTTCTTTTAAAGTTAATAAGTGAAAAGATATTCAATTGTGAAGCCCAATCGCGAGCTTGTTAGGGTTTCTTTTTTAATTTATTTTCCGTTTGTTTCTCCCAGCTGGTGATTTTGACACTTTCCTTGAGTCTTTCTTCCTTTCATCCCTTCATCCAGGCTGGGGTTGGGAATCGCATGTCAAAAGAGGGAATGTTAATTTTGCCAAAGGTTCTGTTGCATATTAATTTAAGTCGCGAGTGCTGCCGGTAGATGACACCGACAGCATTTTGATTAAGAATTTTATACATGAAGAAATTTTCATTATCGCTTCTCCTTGGTGATTTCGACGGGACGGTTTGGGATCGTGACCCGGCGCCGTGACAGCGGGTTCCAGGATAAACGGCTCTGTATTGAATCCCACCCTGTGCTGGATCCACACTTACAGCGGCAATTAATGGGGCTTTTTCCTCTAGGGAGGGCCCGGTCTTCCCAGGCCTGAGCGCCGCTATTGTACATAGGTAACAAGATTTAGCTCTTTTTCTTCTTCTTCACCGGCTCCTCTGATAGATGTGAGGGAGTCGTTCTGTGTGATTAGGGTTCCTGATTGACTTCAGATAATCAGGCCAGCAGGGTGTAATGTCTGCAAATAGATCTTAAAATGAGAAGAGAAAGGCAAGGTTTAAATCAAGCGTGCCCTTTGACCTCAACATGTACGTGGGGTGTTTATAATAACCATTATTGCACTAGTTCATTTTGATCTAATTAACAACAGTAGTTTTATATTTAAGTCTGGAAGAGTGAAAATAGCAGAATGACAGGAATATATAATATTTATTATAACATAATATTTTAACAGACCTCATCATTATGAGGACATTCCATTGGCGTACTGGTTTTTATACTGTACAAACTGTATATTCTCTCCCCCTACACTAACCATACCCCTAAACCTACCCATCACATAAAACTTTATGAATTTTACATTTTTAATAATAAAGCATTGTTTAGTATGTTTTTTAAGCCATAAACCACATTCACGTTGTAATACTAGTGTAATAGCTATGTCATTACACAAATTTGTGTCCCCTTAAATAATATAGACAAACACACACACAGATAAAGTCCACATAAATATATACACATGCATTTTATATAACCATGTAATGATCTTTATTTTGATAATCGAGTGACTAAATATTTTACGAATAAATAAATTCATTTAATCATTTTCTCTATTTACAGTTTGATGCATGCAAACCAAAACCTCATAACAAGTTATAAATATTACATCAAAAGTAAAACAAAAGACTAATATACTCATTTTTGAGCTACATTCAAATTCACCGTGACCGCATATTGTAACACTGCATGCGGAGTAGCCTACACTATAGTAAATAATATAAATGGCATATAAATCGCTTGACACATTTTCACTATTGCACCGGCCCAGTTTGGAATCATATTTCCATTTATCATTCAGAAATGATGTGATCTGTTTGTGTGTCCTCTCCTGTTGAGCTGAAAGCCCCCTAGTGGCACGTGGCGGTTTAGAAACCACCTCTCCCTGTGGCTTGTCATGCTAATACAGCTGAAAGAGCTATGAGATCCTTTAATAACCCTCCACCTCATCGCCCCCAAACCCCAGCGAGCGCGCGGCGGCCCCTGAAGGAGCCGCATCTCCATGTATGCTGACACATTTGTGTACCTGCGACAGAAAAGACAGAGGCCAATGCTGTCGGCTCTTGCCTCAACCACTGCTCTACAAAATCAACCTGACAACTCGCTGTTTTCTCCATGGAGAGAAGCGTTTTCCCCCCCACCCGTCTTGTTTTTTTTTTCTGTTGTAAAGGATGCTTGCATGTCAGTCCTGTAAGCGAGAGCATCCTTATTATTTGCCTATAACCCTGTTTGAAAGCCCATGTGTCCCGCGCAGACAGGCAAAAGCAGCGGTGTCAGTTATCTGGGTAACAGCCATCAGAGGGACAGCAGCTTTGGAATGCATGTCTCCTTCTCCGCTTCCTTTCCTGTCTATATTTCACTCCACTTCAGACCATTTATCCCGCTGTGCTGCGAGCACTTTGTCATTGCCTCTCTTTCCCGTTCACTTTTAATGCGTATACGAGTCGGATTCTGTCATCTCGCCGCTTCGTCGCAGAACTCGTACTTCATCTGTTGCTGCTTAAAGAGCACAGAGGAGAAAAAAGCATCTCTTTAATGTCTTGATTATTTCTCCTAGACGGCGGTGAGATGAAATGGAGAGCAAATGGAGACTTTTCTCGAAGTTTCAGAAGAGTGTCTCAGACTGTGTTTTAAATTTATGTCATGTATTTTATTAAGTGACACATCTAAGACAAAGCTCTTTAATAGATCAATTGTTTTTCTTAATAAGGTCATATGGAGAGGTAATACAGACATTTTTTTTCGCAATGCCTCAAACCGTGCTCAGGTTCACACTCACTTTTATCCACATTCTTCCATCATTGTTTATTTCTCATGGAGGAGAGACAAAGTTGATATTTCATGGAGTTCCCAGTTATTTTTCATTTAAGTCTCCTGAGTGATAAAAATATACATTTTACATTTGTGTCACCTAAAAAAAGCACAAATGAAATCTCTTTAATATATCAGTCGTTTCTCCTAGACAGTAATGAGACCAAATGGAGAAGAAATACATATTTTTACGTGTTTCAGAAGAGATCACAGCAATGTTTCAAATTGTACTCAGGTTTGCACTCAAAAAGAATTCAGTATAAACTCAAGCGTTTCACACTATATATCTTTCTCAATTTCAGGAGAGACAAAGTTGATACTTGATTATTTATCAAGCTATATTTTTTTGAGTGTGATTTTAAAAAAAGCACCCATATGTGTTGTCCTCTCTGTGTGTGTCCCATCATCATGAATGTGTATGTGTGTGTGTGTGTGTGTGTGTGTGAGAGAGAGTGCTCAGATAAAAAAAGCTTTCTCCTGACGTATTTTCCCACCATGCTGAGCTCCTGCTGGAGCGGGCCGCACAGAGCCCTGCTTGTGTCGCGCTGATGTCATAGGCCTGACCTGCCTCTGCTGTACAAAGGCTTTAGGTATCACTGCCTCTGTTCACACAATACCCATTCAAGCAGGTTGCTTTGCTCCTGCAAGCCTAAAGAACAATGTTATTTTTTGTTTCAGCATTATAAAGCTGGACTTTGCAGGAAACTCAACAGACAAAACCTTTATCAGACGATGCTTCGGGTAGGCTGGCAGTATAATCCGCCTCCATTAGCCTTTCAGTGTGTTTCTCTCTCTTTCTCTCTGTCTTTATTATTTTTTTTTTACCTCTTTACCATCTTTCTCGCTCACTTGCTCTCCTTCTAGTTGGCAAGAGACGAAGAGTACATTCACAGGGGTCAAAACAAGACAGAGTTTCTCTGCATTTAAAGCACTGTGGATATTAAAATACATCAGTATGAAATCAATTTGTTTTCTAAACGCACTCTTATTTCGCATTGTTCATTAAAATGACTTTACTAATGGGGTGATGTCATAAATCCGCTCTTTTCACAATCCAATCACGTCCTGATTGATGAAATCAAGTCTCCCTCTAATTTTTTTTTCTCGCTGAGATTGCTAAAATATGTTGCGAAAGACGTTCTGTTTTGATTTTTAATGCTACTTTAATCACCATGCATTTTCAATTGAAAGAAACGACATTCCCTTTCAGATTGCGCATTTACGAGTTTCCCAGTCGGAATCCCTTTTTCCTGGGATCTGTCCACAGGCACGGCCGGCAAAACGGTGACAATGTAAACCTCTAATATATTTGCTTATTAGAATTCTCTGGATTTCAGTCAACAATATGAAAGCACCAAAGGCCTCTGGTCCTGCCATGTACAAACACACTCTCAGTGTGTGTCTGTGTGTGTACGTGTGTGTCTATGATTCATTCCGGTGCAGTTTTAGTCCTTATAAAATATTCATTTTGGTTGTGCAGGGTTCTGTAATTGCCATCTCTCAGACTGAATAATTTATACCACGCGCAGACTGACAAAGCTACGCCATACGGCCGTAGATGAATCAGGAACAAGGATCCGTGCTGCCAGACGCATTATTGTTTCACAAATATGGCACTCACGTCATTTCTGGACGACACGGCATCTAATCCAGCTTCTCTTCATTTGTCATTTAATTTCACCCGCTCTGTTGTTTTAGCTTTTGCGTTTGCCCTGTCTCCTAATGACTGACCCCTGGCTTTCGGCGTACGGTGCATTGGGTAGCGCTAATGCACCTCTACCCTCATCCTTCCCGGTCTATCGTTGTCTTTTTCACGCATGGTAACTACACCTCACACTCTTGATCACTTTAGAAACATATATTATGCATCAGGAATAAAATGATGCACGTCGTTCGGAACAACCCCTCTATTCGCTCTTCTCTTTTGAGGATTTTGTTGCTCAGAAGTTGCTGTTTTATAGCTGAGGGAAAAGACCCCATTAATCTCACATAAGTTGACTTTCAGAAGAGATCTCAACAATGTCTCAAACTGTGCTCAGATTTACAAATCAGCGTGTGTTTCATTTCTCCAAATAGTTTAAGCAGAAACATAATTGATGCCTCATTGAAACCATTGAGAGAGCAATCAATAATCAATAAAACTTTCCTATAGGTTGTTAATATAGTAAATATGAACACATTATGAGTGTTGAGATTCAAAACTATAGAGGAGACATTTATGAGATTATTAGGGTATTTTAAGCAGGAGATATATGGATCTTAATTCGCTCCATTCAATCAGTTGAGAAATGAAAGAGCTCTCATTTCTGATGTTGCCATGAAGTCCTTCCAAACTTTTCACATTATTTTGGTATCTGGTCAGTTTTTCAGGCTCTAAAAAGCAAAGCTCCTGCAAAGTGACCTGCACATCATCTGCTCTTGTCCATTATGTAAATCTATTAGCGCGGATCACCCGCCGCCTGTCTGGGGGCCCGTAGCATCACCTCTGCTCTCTCAGCGTCTCTGACTGAGCTACGGCGAGCTGATGGATGACTTGAAAACGCTCTGATGTAACGGCCTGTCCTCTCTCTCTCTCTCTCTCTCTCTCTCTCTGTGTGTGGTTGTTGACATGCAGGAATAATGACATGGACGAAGGGTCCACATGTGCCCGTGTCATTAGGCTGCATTACCTGTGTTAAAACCAATAACTGCCACTCAGAACTGGATACACATTAATCATTTATAATGTTTTAATACGTTTTTAATCAGCATCACTGAGACCACAGCCTTCAGACATCAGGCAAGCCGTGTATGTGTGTGTGTGTGTGTGTGTGTGCGCGTATGTGTGTGTTCCTTCATGGCCTGATTTGAAATGTGCTTTTTTCACTCTCTCCTTCCTGTTTTTAATTAATAATTAAAATCGGCAAAGATGACAGTTCCTAATTAGGGCTGTCTTGAAAGAATGTGGGAATGTATGAATTTTAGATGGGGAAAGAGAGAGAGTGAGAGAGAGAGAGTCGAGAAAGGGTAATGAACACACAAGGAGATGTCTGGAGTAGAATAGAGACACAACAAACAAAGAGACAAACAAAATAGCGATCACATATCCATCAGCAAGTGAGGATTAGGTCAGGTAAAGACAACAGCATCCTTGGCCATGTGTGGCCAGTCTTTCAGCCAATCAGAAGCAGGATTGAAACCCACCACCGACACCCCCACTCCTTTTCCGCCCCTCACCTCCTCCCGGGGAAACTTGAGCCCGCATTCCCAACATCAAAGAGCTGAGCGTGGGGATGGAAAGAGCAAGAGAGGTAAAACATGCATGGCCTACTACCCCTTTTCCACAGAAACAGTGCTGGTTCTCGGGCCGGGGGATTTGCAGAGCTGTTTCAGAACCGGCCTACAATTCCATTGACTCAAGTGCAGAACAATGACGTCATTTACTATTTCAGACTGGACATTTTTTGCTTATGTGTTTTATCAGTTTTAGAACATGTTTTATATTTATTTTAAGGATTTGATTCACTGCCTTTAACACAAGCAGCTTTTCTTTTTAATATATGTTTTAATATTTATTGAATAAAATTCATATAAATAATTTAATATATGTGATGTTTTGAATATTTAATTCATTATTAATAATAATAATGTATTTATATTCATATAATAATATTAATACAATTAATTATTAATAAACATAATAATAATGACAACAACAACAATAATAATATTATTATTAAATTCACAAATTCAAATTTATTATCTATAGCTAAAAACAGGAGGGACATTTTATTTTAATGTGAAAAATCTAGTTTTGTTTTTGTTAAAATTTTTAATTAATAAAATCTAAATAGCAATCATTTCATATGTGATTTTTGTCAATTACATTTTTACTAATAACAATTATATTCTAATAGTATTAAATTGATTAAATAAATAAAAAATATCTACAGCTAAAAAATGCTGTTTTTGTTGATTACAATGTGAACAGTCTAGCTTTGTTTTCTGTTCTTGTCTTTTTTACAACTTATTTGATGTGTTTATTATCTTGCATAACACCCTGACGTGGAAAAGAGGCCCGAATTGCAACAGGGAACCTCCACAAGATCCTACAGTACACCTAAACTAGAAAAAAAAGGGGGAAAGAGAGGGAATGGTAAAGGAGGGTGGATGGAGGAGGGCGACAGAGAGAGAGTGTGTGTTTAATGAGGCCCCAGTCTAAGACAAAATGCTGTGATTGACAGAAGCAGTGATCTGTTGGGGAAATAATGTCAGAGGCATGTTACACATTAGGAAAAAACTATGGAGGATAGGACGAATAGAGTGAGTGAGATAGAAAGGAGGAGAGAATGTGCACACCAGTCTGGGTCTGGTACAGCAGTCTGCCTGAGGGAGAAAACACACACACACACACACACACACACACACACACACACACACACACACACACACACACACACACACAGGAAGACAGGAACACGTGTCTAAAACACTTCTGGCATAAATATGTTTAGGCAGATGCTCAGATATGTTCAAACATACAACATTGTGTATTTCTTTCACATTTTCGGGTCACTTCGTTCGTGATCAGACAATTAAGCAAGTGCAGTTATTTGTGCTTGAATCCTGATTTGAACATATTTAAACCTGTTTAAACCTTCAGAAAAGATCCAAAAGGGAGTTCAATAGTGCTTATCTGTGGCGGTGGTTGCTAAGTGGTAAAAACAGGCAGGCGTCAAGTCTCTATGATATTTGAGGCTCCTCAGGTTCTTCCTGAAGTGTTACTCTGTGGGGTTTTTCTATGCCTGTTTTATTGCCTGCCAAGTGTAGAGTTTAATTCCGAATGCTTAGAAAAGAAATAGCTCAGCAGAAATGGTGTAGACGAGTTACTCACCAAAGTTCAATACTTGGTGTTATGGGTTTTGAAAAAACGTCTCTCTGTCAAATGAGATGCAAGTGCACCCAAGAACCAATCAGATGCAATCATGCCTGTCAGCCAATCAGAAGCCAGAGCTGACACAGGGAGCTTGTGCATTTTGGAAATGTGATCTGTATTGACCTGTGTACCGTCTCAGCTTCTGGACCTGAAATCAGCAGAATGTACTCGTGTAAGTGTGTGTGTGTGTTCTGTATTGTCTGGCTGGCAGGGGTCTGATCAGCTAAAGTTGCTTCGTGATCAATACTCAGCAGAGTCACACAGCTGTGCCCTAACCATTAACGCCTGAGCAGCAATTAGTGTCCACACTGACCACTTGCACACACACACACGCACATACACACTCCCATCTGCCATTGTATTTCTTTACCTCTCTTTACATCCCCTCATCTGTCTTGGGACGACAGGAAGAAAAGCAGTTGCAGGTTTCCCCCCTCTTTTGTCTTTATACAACAACATTCGACAACAAAGCAAACACAATACGATCATTTAAGGGGCTGCCAAATATTTGGAAAACTCCATAAATGATTGTATTGTGTTTGTGTGATATTAAAGCTTGCTAGATTTCACGTTTGTCCCATATATACGGTAGAATTTAGATCTCTTTAATCTCCCTAGACAGAACTGAGGTTAAATGAAGAGCAAATGGAAATTTCTCAAAAATCTCAACATGTCAACTTTTTCTTAAACAATTCTCCTAATTGATCAGAGTCATGCGATGCACATTATTTTTATACACTGTAAAAAGCAATCTTTCGAAGTTATTATTGGAGTATGATTTACTAAAAACACATGTAATTAAACAGTGTGTTACTTGCTAAGTTGTATTTTCTTTGTATTTGTGAAATTTACTAGCAGTTTCCTAGTAAAAATTGAGGCAAAGTAAATCCCTCACCATTTTTTTCTTTCCATATTGTAGCTGTGTCCTCTTATTTTATGTCAACAATTGAAACGTTTATATTTCTACTTTTAGGAGACACTTCTGAGATAAAATTTATACTTAAACATCCGAGCTATATGAAAGAGCTGTACAATTTCCCTCAGATTTTTTAAATCGATTGATTTTTGTCATAGCTGTCATCTGCAGTTAGCCTCCCACTGCTTTTACTGATGTAAAACACACTGAATTTGAGAGATCAAGATGATGGCGGCTTGGAAAGAGTAACCTTACTGGCAATTATGACGGGGGTTATGGGACAGAAGCATCGCCCCCTGCATTTATTTGTTTTTTGCGTCTTTTGTGCTGAATGAAGTGGGATTAGTGTGAAGGAGAGGACGGGAGGGGGGCTTCTCCTTTGAATGAGGGCAGGAAAACGATCCAATGATGGTTTGGGTTAAGATAAGAGCTAAGGGCTGTTATTGAGCTGATGTGCTTGAAACGTACTCCTTTTTTCCTCTCAATTACCCCAGCCTGTGAAGCCAAAGTCCTTTCAAACGACAAGCCCCCCGTCTTCTCTCTCTCTATCTCTCTCTCTCTCTCTCGTCCGCCACCATCATAAGCATTCGGGCCCTCTGGTCAGAAAGAGCGGTGAAGGACAGGTTGTATTAATTACTCCGCGCCGGCCGGCCAGATCATTTTATCACAGATTTGTCGACAAGTTGCAGTGGAAGCTAGAAGTCGAACGCCTCCGGTGAAGAACAAAAGCGAGGGAAGAAGGTCTCTGATGTGAAATTAAACACGTCTGCTTTGCTTTTTTTCTCTCTGACAAACCAAATTCGTGTCTTGTGTAATTGATAACTGCCTCGGCCAATTATTTTGCGCGTTACAATACACAGAGGCCCCCTTTCGCTGCTACAGCTCTTCCATAATTAGCTATGCTAATATCCCTTTATTGGCCTTAATATTGCTCAACATCTCCGTGGCATCCATAGGCCACCAGAGTCCTGTGTCCTGTCACAAATGCTGATTATTGAGAAGGATAGCTTTAATCAAACATAATTGCAGTTAATTTTTTCCCTTCCCTTCCTTGCTCTCCGTTGCCAGCATCTAATGCTGCCTTCTCCTTGATATTCCATTAAATGACTATTTAACTGCCTTCTTTATTTCCGACGGTCGCGAACATCACCGCAAAGTTCTGGAGCCATTTAGAGAGAGCAAAAGGGAGAGAGAACCGTGTGGCCGTAATTGCTTGCCTTTTCACAAAGGACTAATTTACTCAATCCCCATGCAGAAGTGAAACGGCTCTAATTCAGACGAAATTACGCTGCTGTTGTGGACAGCAGCTGAATATCACTGAGTTCAGAAAGCTGTGGAAATTCACTTAATCAAACTCGGAGGTAAACAGACCCCGAGCGAACATGCACAGCTACTGAACTGGGTTTTAATGAGAGAGTGTGTTTTTTCAACACTTTTACGCATTAGCCTGTTGGTGATAATACCCTGCCATTTCATCTATAATTCATTTAATGATTTTCTTTGACATTAATTGTAAATGTGTTTGGTTATAGTAGAGGATTAGAATAACCTCCAACCCTAGTATTATCTTTGGCAATACGTCCTGAGCTGAGCTGTTACTTTTCTAAGTGATTGGACTTAAAATTTCAAAACTAAATGGGTGAAAAAACGATAAATATTTATATATAGCCTATATATATATATAATGAGAGAATGCCTCAAACCTGCAGCTTACACGAGCACCACAGCTAAGCATGTATAGAACATCTTTTTATTATCATAGTATTTTTGTCTTTTTTTCACAGAAAAAAAATTAAAACATTCCCACAATAATAAATCACTTGAGCAAAAAGCTAAATTGAGTGAGATAAGACTTGTCACAAAATATTATCAGACTTAGCGCTTAAAATTGTAGAAAGAAATTGCTCTAATTTACTGTAAAATATTTAAATACAATTTAAATATGTACTTGTTTTCTATTTTTTTTCTATTTTTCTCATTTTTCTTAAATTGTTTAATATATTACTTTTTTCCCCAAAACCCCTAACATTATAAGTATACTTAAAATGCCCTCCAGGTGTTATAGTTTTCATGTTTTTGCTGCATCTATTGAAATTGATGCAGTCCATCTCACTTTCAAACCTCTGAATGGGTGCTTTGCAATAATCTTTGAGTTAGCACAAGTGTGTCCACCTGTGTATATGTGTGTGAAGCCATTTGTTTGCGGCTATAGAGTAGGAAAAAACAAGTGAGAGAGAGATAGCGAATGAGAGGGGTAAATAAAGGCTATATTTCAGGCTTGATTTACTCCGATACCTGCTGTGAAACATTACAGCTCTATAGGGAAATAAAGACAGGGGCCGCGAATTACAGCTCGTAATACTCATTCTGATAATGGCCTGTCCAACAACTACCATACACACACTGTACACAATTAAAGCTAATGCTCTAATGTTTTTGGCCTCTTCTGGCTGTTATGACTGCCATCTTTCTTTATGCCCACCCCAGCGATGCTGAAATTCGCTTTTTATTGACGCCAGTCACTAAACATTTTCTGAAACTACCAAGGCCACCTTCGGGGCCCTTGCCTCGCCTTTCTCCTACTTTTCCTCAATCTGTCTCAATCCTAAACATTCCCTCTCTGTCGGGAGGAAAGGGTGACTGTATATAAATGAGAATTGGAAGTGGAGGGTGTTCAGGGTTGCAGATGTCATTTCACACAGTGATATATTGCTCGGCTCGTGGTCCCATCGGAGAGTCCGAATGAGAGACTTCATCCTGCATACACACACTGTTTACCTAGTGAAATACATGTGTTAACTCAACACTGAACACGATCTGCAATGCATGACATGGTAGCATGCGCGGAAGCGAGAGAACGAGGGACCTTTACGACATAACGTCCGGCCCCTCAAAGGTTGGAGGGCTGAGGTAAATATTGGTGGACATGGACATCCATATACAAAGACAAATTTCCCACTTGCTGGATATTTCTGGAGAAACCACAGTCACTATATTTTTTTACAATAAGTCAGTTCACTCCAATAGGTCAGAAAAAAATCTATCCATCCGTTGACTTCCATTGCTATTTCTCCATACATGTTTCTTCTACAAGTGGACGTATCACTTCCTGTGATGCGTGGAGTGTGGCACCAGCTGTACGAGCCTTCAACTTCCTCTTCCCTTAAGCCCCTCTTATCCGTCTTCCTTCTCAACACCTCTCTTGAAGGACTCTTGAAGGGTTTCTTTACCTCTTAAGAACACCAGGTTTCAGTTCTTGAGGTGCGCGTGTGCAAGGGCCCGTCTGATGGGACCTTCTTTGACTCTCGCTCGCACATGACATTTGCCGAACAGATTATGCAGTTAGTAATTTGCGCAATAATTACCGGGTGCTGTTGTCCCGGTGGCGGGGTGTGTCTAATTGTCTAACAGGACTGTAAGTTTGCGGCCGCTCTCACCTCGTTAGGTCTCCTACCCCGTTCGCAAGTCCTCGTCTGTGATGAGCAGGGCTCAGGTGTGCTGGTTTACCTCCCCATTGAGCACGTTAAGCCTTAATTACAGGGTAGAGCAGGGGAGGAAAGAGGGGGGCGGAATATTAACTGACTTCCTGTCAGTGACGGGCAGATGGGTTCTGTGGGGAACTGTGGGATTTGGATGCGTCAGCCACACGGACAGACTGAAAAACAGATAAACAGAGAGACAGGGAGGTCGTGGGAGGGTGAGGAACAAAACACTAATGATCATTACTCTGAGGGGAATTATCTAGGAACAAGGTGAATCCAGCTGTCGGTTTGATCGCGCTTTTGTGCCAGTCGTGTTGTGCGTGGACGTCCTGGACTCGAAGTCTACAGTCGTATCTTGCGCTATCGATTTGTTTCCCGTGAAGGTTTGTGCTGGATTGATTGTCTAACGTGGAGTTTTCCCTCTCTTTGTCTTCTCTTGCAGGTTCTTTTTGAAATTCTTCCTCAAGTGTAATCAGAACTGCCTGAAGAATGCAGGAAACCCACGGGACATGCGCAGATTCCAGGTAATGTTTTCTTTTTTTTGCTCCTCACACACACACTCACACACACACACACACTAATGTGAAAAACAGGCCATTCGCTGGGTAGCTGTGTGGTGTTTTACTTTGTGGATATATTTAAACGGGCTGCCTTGACCCGGTCGAAGGCCAGATCTGTCTCCTCCAGAGATGCTTCGATTCTGCAATTCTGCTCAAGCACATTCCAAATGTTACACACACAAAAATAAACCCTCCAGATCTATCGTTCTATCTATTGATCCTCCATACATACATACATATATATGTTTTTGTACGGGGCTCTATACTCCACAAATGCATATATCCACACCACTTTCATTCATTTATGTACCTCTGTATCTGTGGTACCATCCAATCACAGAGACATTATTAGATACAGTACACAGAAAGGCAGCAGCCTTGGACTTCATTAGAGTGTGTTTGTCTCTGTGTGTGTGTGTGTGTGACAGCTCCGCTTAACCCAGTGCTGTGAGGATGTGTGTTTATATACTTGTGGTTATATAGATGTATTGTTGAGCAGGCAGCAGTGGTGCAGCCGCTTGCACAACTTTCATTTTTCATGCTTTGGAACGTCAAGTGTCTTCACTGATATTGATCCATGCGTCCAGAGCAGAAGGTCAGAGCCGGCGTGAGAGGAAGTGTCCTTTCTGTCTGCACTGCGAGTAAAAGAAACATCCGTCACTGCGGATGTGCCTCCCCACAATAAAGTCACTGGACCTCTCTTTCTCTCGCTGTAACAGCATGTCTGGGTTTTCAACCTATTTACACTTCCTCTGCCTCAGCACCTGGTGGAGGTGTGTGTGTGTGTGTGTGTGTGTGTGTGAGAGTCTGTCTGTGTCTGTGGAGAGCCATACTAATGTTGCTCTATCCTCAAAGAGCACTTGTTTCTGTTCATTCATCATGCTCTCTTCTCCATCAGTGTTTGCCGGTGGAATCTGTTCATATCTCTTCAAAACTTCCTTTAAGGAAACATCACCCTTCACAACCTAATCATTCACTTCTGCAATCCACATTCTGGTGTTTATATTCTAAATAATTTAAACAGCCCTGCAGGGAATGCTTATGACAGCATCACTTATAGTAAAAAAAATCATAATCAACAGACAGTTCCAACCAAAAGCAGGCTGTGAGACAAATGACCCAAACCTGTGATGCCTGTCAGTCTGTGAGTGGAGTCCATTAGCAAGACACCTCTCCTCCAGCGCTAACCCTTAAACTCTGCTCTGCTAAGCTAAATGCCACCTCCAGAATAAATTTCACTCATGTTCCTTTCTCCATGATCTCATGGCAAGGTCATGCTTTTGGGGTCCCTGTCTTCCCCCATTTGCCATTCCATTTTACTTCTCTTTTTCCTCTGCCTTTTCCTCTCTTATGTCTCCATTTTTCCTGTATTGCACTCAGCTAGAGAGCAGAATAATATCTACAGGCCTATTCACACCATGTATTATTTTTTTGAAAAAGGAATCTGAAACTATGAAATATCTTTTTTTAATATATGATGGTCTTTTTTACTTTCATTTTTTAAAATGCATAATTTTAATTTAGCTTTATTATTTTATTGATTATATATTTATTTTTTAGTCCGATTATTGATTTTTTTTTTAACATTATTTTGATGCTGAATAATTCATTTTAGTATCCAAACAAATACAAACAGTATACATGTTTTATTCTTTTTTTTTCTTTTTTAAATTCCAAAAATTATTTTTATTATAGCCTATATTTTTTATTATACATTTATATTTCATATATAATTATTATTGTACTTATTATTAATTTTCTGATGCTTAATAATTCATTTCAGCATCCAAACATTTTATCTAAGAGAGATCAGAAATATTAATTTGTCATGGCAAAAAAATAAATAAACAAAAGTACACATTTTAAGGCATCTTATTTGTTGTGAACAGGCCTCAAGTATCATCCTCATTGTGACTCTTGACTGTGAACGTGACAGAGGGAATATTCCAGATTGTAACTGCTCCACTTCCACCTCAGACCCCCCACAACAGCGCAGCCCACCCCTCTAACCCTTTCCTCATTCAGATGCTAAACGACCCTAATTCTCTCAATGCAACTGTATGGGCAGCCCTCTTTAGTAAACACATCAACAAAAACAAAGAAAAGCCCCTCATCTGCTACCAGAGGGGCTCTTCTCAAATTCAAAAAAAATTTTCTTTTTTTTTCTTTTGAGGGTCTGCCACCCTTCTCCATCACGGCCCTTACTCAAGCTGTGACTAATAAGATAAAACAGCTAATCAATAAATCTATAGATCAATGTAATAGGGTGAGCTAGCGATCTGTGGGCTGTTTGAGTGGTTGCTAATGGATGATGGAGCAGATGAGAGACTCTCCACTTCTTTCTGTTCACCTTAAGTGGCAGATTAAACACTAATTGTAGCTTTTTGTTTAAAAAAAAAGCCAGAGCACTTCAAATTTGAGGCCTGTCTTTGATTGACAAGGGCTTGGCTAGTTCTTCCCAGACAAGCCTCTCGTCCTTTATCTAACATGCACACTCTTGTAACCGCCCAAGTGTCTCCTTTAAATAGGAAAAAAAGGAGCTCTCCTTCTTACAAAGGTTAATTATATTCTTCAAACGAGAAATTAAATGCGCTTTATATAGAGTCGATTCCTGCACGGCGGTTCATTTGGAGAAAGAAATACGAGACCTATTGCCGCCGAGGACTAGAATAATACAATGTTAAACATTTTTCACCTTCATTAAGCGAATATGATTTCGCATTTGACACCCATAAATGGTGTAATCCGAAGGACAAAACGTTTTAGAATGGGTCTTGATAAATTTCGAATGCATGTGTGCGTTAATCTGATTATTTTACGTGAACGTGTTTGTTTGGAACTTTCTAAGCAGAATTGATCCATAGCTAACAGTAGCCTGTTTGGATTCAGGCTGGGTCATTAACAGTCAGACAGCGTTCCAGCTTACACGAAGTATATTGAACCGCGCAAGTCATCTTTAGTTGCTTAAGGTGTGAAAACAGACTCTCTTTTCGGAATGTAGTGATAACTTATTGTTTTAATAATGTAAAGCCCACGGGGAGTTGTTCCCCCAAACCCAGTAAGACTGCAAAAACGAGCAACTTTTCCCTTGTTTCACTCCCTCCTGCTTGGCTTGGAAAATAAACAATGGGCACAGGTTCAAGCTCCACCGCTTAGCAAGGCAAATGTGTTTGCGGTTAGTTTTTCGAAGGTGTGGAGCGCTCGCACGGTTGTCAGCATTCAAAATAAAGCCTCGCTGGAACGGAGAGAAGTCAAACAAACAAAGCTGTGTGTGACGCGTGTGTGTCCGTGTCCAAAGGACCCTACTGATCAGAAGAGCGCCGGGCTCATCCGCTAACTGTACTGAGACCTGCTCTCATGTTGAGTCGACACCACAGGCCAAAAAGGCTTTTTCTGTTCGGTTTCTCGCAAATAAGACCCACAACAAAGAGCAAGCTGAAAAAAAGAGCCGCGGTGTCTGATAAAGACCCCGCAGAAACCCTCAGAAGTGTCCTTCTTGTTTCTCTGGCCTTTAAGTATAGGCCTACTCAAAAAGGCCTCTGGTCAAAAACAGGCCTGATATTTTATGGATGCCAAATTATTCATTTAGTTCGATTCTAAGTTTAAGTAGAGTCTGTTCATATTGAGTTCATATTGTTGGCAAGAAATGTGAAAATTGATTTCTACAAACTTTAACATACCAAATTCAAGATGTAGCTATGCATTTTGTAATTGCATTTTTATTTATTAAGTTAATTAATATATTTGATTTGATTGATTGATTGATTGCGTTGAAGGCTTTTCAAGTTTAAGCATGGAATAAAGCAATGCTAATATTCCATTATTTGTTATTTTATAATATCTAATATGTTCAATACTTTTTGGATGGGGGATGTTTGGAATATCTGGAATATTTGGAATTTATTTAGTTTTAAAGGCCTATTCATCATATCAAGACTTTCATAGGAAAAATGTGAAGCAATACATCTCTTTGAACTTCAGGCTCAATGTAGAGATTGAACATGCCTTCAAACAATCTTTACATTTTCTTCACAGGTCGTTGTATCGACAACGGTTAATGTGGACGGTCACGTGTTGGCCGTGTCGGACAACATGTTCGTCCACAACAACTCAAAACACGGCAGAAGAGCTCGCCGTCTAGATCCCTCAGAAGGTACGGCCACTCCTTATCTGGAGAATGGTAGGCACATTTCCCATAACACTATTATTTGCAGAGCTTCTCTCACTTTCTCCTTCTGTTTTCCTGCCTTTCCCTTTCCCTTTTCTCATTTTTAGCTCACATTCTTTTAGTCATCCACATCATCCATTCTCGCTCATCCACGAAACATGGTAGTGAAACTTTAGCGGAAACATGGCTAGTGCATCTTTTAGAGAATATCCATGCTTTCTCTGTTTCCTCAGAACTTTTTAGTTTAGATTTTATGGTGTTTCTACCTGCTTAATTCATCACAAATTTTATTGTTAATATTATTACTGATGTTATTGTACTAATTTAAAAAAGAAATACCGTTTTTGCAATTTTTATGAATGATTTTGGGCCACATTTTTCAATTTTCTTGTCGCATAAAAAAAAAAAAAAATTTCTTACAATTGTGTTATGGCTTATATATATTTTTTTATCAAAATTTTGGCACAGACAGCAAATCCGTGCACGCAAAATATATAATGAACATATTCATATGAAATATTTTCAGTGTACTTTCAGCTACCAATATGCATCGCTAGTAGGTTTAATACATTTTGCCGTGAAAATTCCTCTAAATTCAGTGCAGAAAACTGGATTACATCCAGACTTGGTTGTAATTAACACTGCTCTCTCTCTCTCTCTCTCTCTCTCTCTCTCTCTCTCTCTCTCTATATATATATATATATATATATATATATATATATATAAGCAAGTCCTTGGATGGGTAAAATTCAGATTTTGCTGCTTTGTTAAACTGAGCTGGTTTTGATCACTCTACTTCAGTACTCAAATCTCTGGGCTAAGCATTAAAACAGAACATAATCTTTGCTCATTAAAAAACATAACATTAGTATTTTCTTTGTCTTAATCAGTCCGTAATTACCATATCAACCAAGGCTCCAGTAATATTTAATGATGCAAGAAAAATAGCATCAAATCCCGACTCGTGTGAGACAAAAAACCCCAGCAAAAATATTTGTTTTCTATTTCTTGGCTTCTTGCATTAACGTCGGTGAAAAGCAGTACAGAAGTAGCGTAATTGAACGTTTGTGCCCTGAGCGCTCGAGTGTTTGGTATTCTGACGTATTGTTTGTCTCTCTGCTGTAGTCGCTTGATAGTAGGTGTGTTTTCCTTAGCAACCGCCTTTAATTAGGAGAGCAATTAAGAAGGTTGAGGCCTCTCCCCTCGTCTGCCGGAGTCCCGTGAGACCGAGAGAGAGAAAGACTGAAAAAACACGGCCCAACCCAAACACTGCCGAGGCTATCCTTCTTCAAAGCCTGCTTGGCAGAGTCCTTTCTATTGTAAATCTTTTTTTAAGCTTCCATTACTGTGTTTACAACCACTATATAGTTCATCTGCGGTAGGATTTCAGTGGTTTTATTGTTAGAAGAAGATGTGCATGGAGAAAGAATGTTTCAGATCGCTCATAATTTGTGATTTTATGGTTTCCATCAAAAACGTTCTTTCGTACCCATTATTAGGCCTCACGTATGATAGTCACGGCACGGTCAAATTTAAACGAATTAATTCCCTCTCGCGGTGAATTCTGACAGCACTGTAACATGTGGTGGCGATATTCCTGACAACTCTTTTAAATTTCCGACTGTTTTAAAAGCTCACCTCCTCCTTAAACACCCACCGGCCTCGCAGACGCGTTCTCTCACCACTTAGTTACCTGCTGTTTCACCCGGCCCTGATGGCAAATTTGGGCCGTAGTGAATATTACAGCTACCTATCTAATATCGGGCCCTTTAAGGGCGACCGGGGGGCCGTTAAAACAGAAAGAAAGAGTTTCCGAGCATCCGAACTTGGCATTTAATCACTTCTTTAAACTCCAGAGAATGTTTAAGACTTATCATTTGGCTGAGAAGGAAACAAGAGAAAGGTTCAAGCTGTCATCTCTTTCCATTCTGGTGTAGAAGAGCTTCTTGCACACATGTACAGGATATATAGTCGTAAAATATAACTTCGTCCATATTTACGGTCAAGTCCAGGTCTGCGGCGCAGATACAGGGTGGTTTAGATTAGAAACACATTCTTGAAAGTGATAAATGCAAGCCGAGAGAGCATGAAAGCAGCCACGGGGAGGTCCTACAGTTTCTCCTGTCCTATCACACTTTTATCTAATCATCTAATTCAGGCGAATTTTCCCGGACAGTGAATTTACTCTGCCTTCTGATCTTCAACTTAAAGTAATTCCCTTCACATAGCCCAGTGGACCCTCACCGTTGCTGTGCTTTCCGAGCACATGAGCCCCTTTCATTATTTACAGCTGGAGAAAGAAACCTGGGGGAGGAGAAAGAGGCGAGCGCACACTATAGGAGGGTTTCTTTTGCATCAGCGCCATTTAGATACGCCACGCAGAAACATATGTACAAATTCACACAGGCGCGAACATGCGCTCACACACTCGGCCCCATCTGCACATAGCCAGACACAACATACACAATCGAACCCCCCCTCCCCTCCCCTCCCCTCCCCTCCCAGGTCCAAATGCACACATTCCCCGATTTGAAAACCGTTTAGTGTTAATTCCACGAAAGCAAAGAAATATAGTGATGCACAAGACCGAAAAGAGAAGGAAGACATTTAGAGCAAGAAAAAGAAAGTCTCTCTTGCGGTGCACGCACACCCCCTCCGGTCTGGGCCTACAGCTCCGGGTTGATTTGCATACCAAGTGGCGGTAATGTTGTTAGGTTTATGCAATAAAGACGAGCGGTCGGCGTCTGTGAGGCCGTAGCCAGTTAGAGAGGACAGATGGGCCGACGTGAGGTAAGAGCTCTAATCCCATCAGCGCCGGGATCAGCCTGCCATCTGGACATCCCCTGCACAATTACAAGACATTTTACGCGCTGGAACAAAGGAAGGTTGCAGCAGGCAGGATGGGACCTGTTAGAGTGCCTCAATATTGGGGAGTGCAGCGAAGAAGGTGACAAAACACGCCGGCCGCCATGTTGCCATGGAAGACGACTCAAGTCTGATTAAAGCTTCACACCAAGACGCTGTGGTGTTCTGTAAACAATACACACGGGAAAACGCGTGCACACACACACACACACTAACACAGTCTTGCTTGTTGACCGTCCACTTCAGCCAGAGGAAGCCTGATGAAACAAAGCCAGCGATTTCTCTGAGCGTAAAGAACTACCACAAAATTATTCGATAAATGTACACATGCAAGCAGACATGCATGCAGGTTCCTTTTTGCAAGACTAATATTATAATTTAGCATTAGTTTTTATTATTTTACAAATTCGAACACACTTTTTTCAGTCTCTATAACATGTGCGCTGTAAACTGGCTACTTTTTTTATTAGTAAAATTAGGAATCTTATTATGTTGCATGTGAGTAGCATGCAATTATCATCTTGGAATGTAATATATATAAATAGTTTATATATATATTTTTTTTTGTGTGTGTAAAAATGCAGTAATGTTTGGTTGTGACAACTAATATATACTATTTTAAAAGTATGATAGTATTTGTTGTAATCAACAAAATATAAATACTTTGTCAGATACAGATTTTGGCAAATATATCAGGCGATTCAGATTTTCCATGCATACAGAATATGAATACTCCAGGTATCCGATTCCGAACATAACCTGAGCCACATCCCCTGCTAAATTGTTCTCCCTTGTTAAAACACGTTCCTGCCCGTCACTTCCTAGTGGAGTGTTGAACTTGGCCTCTCCGGGCCGCCATAGACCATGTCTGCTTTCTCCAATTTCCATCATCCGCTTGAGTGCATTTCGCACGTATATCATTAGCTGACGAACACAGGCTGTGTAATTCACTCCTTTATGCTTCCCATTCAACACATGTTCCCTCTCTATATTCAAGCAGAATGTATGCAAATGCTCCGCGGCGGAGAGGGGAGAGGGGAGAGGTCTGGCAGCCCTTTCTCTAGGATGGCGGGGGGAGCGTTGCGAATTCCGAGGCAATGCGTGGTGATCTCAGGCCACAGCTGCCAGACTGTCCCTCTCGTGGGCCCGTTCTCTCCTCGCGCACGCGCAGACACACTTACGTGCACCAGCCCCTTCCTTCTGCTCACCTACACAAAGTAAATTTGTTTACTGTAATTTTTGGTGAATGATTTGCTATAATTGGTTGCGCTGATGAAGGTCAGTCCCTATGAGGAGTCGTGTCTGTCTTTGGAGACTTGATCCTCTTTCAAACGCTCTGCCTGCAATTAAGAAAAGCAAATGTCATTCCCAAGCCTCAGAAATGAAAATTTGTATGAACTTATTAGCATGAAGTCAACAGCTCTAGTTAAGGGCAAGCTCCCAGTGTGTGTGTATGTGAGCGAGAGAGAGAAAGAGCGAGCTCAGGGCTTCTGGTGCTCTGGGAGCTGAGAGGAATGAGTAAATATAACCTCCACTAGTCCAACATTAAGGCAAACAAAGAGAGCTGCCTTGTCTGGGCTGTTCTACACAACAATACCTAATGTTGATTAACTAGGGCCGCTAGAACAGCAGAGAGACAGGGGAGAGAAACACCTGCACACACAAGGGCTTAACCCCACAGGTTTACCTCATGTAACGGTCATAAATATATCATTTATTGCATTATTGGTGGAGCTTAATAAGTACTTGAACAAACCCCTAACCTTAAGTATTTAATTTTGGCATGTAACATGTCCAAGACCGGCTATCTAACTTCTGTTATTCACCTTGCGAAGCATTAAACGGGCAGTACAGGAGCCATAAATATAATATAGAGAGAGACTATATATACATGTATGTATGTGTGTGTGTATATATATATATATATACACACACACATTTTTTTTGGGAATATTAAATAGTATAGTTATGTATGAACTTAATACAGCCCAGCACTATTGTCAATTATTCAACCATTTCTATTATAACATTATTAAATTATGATACAATTATTTCAAAATATTAATTTCAAATTGATATAATGTATGTACAAATCTATTATTTATTTAAGTATATAAGTTAATAGTGATTTGGCATTTAAATCATTCAAATAAATAATAATGTGAGAGCAGCATTAGTATTAGCACAAGAGGCGTATTGAATATTTTTGGGTTATAAAATGATGTCAGAGTCTGTGGGCTGATGAAAATGATGTCAGACACTTTTAATGGAGGGGAGAGATTTTAAGCTGAGAGGGTTTCCAAAGAGGCCAACCATCTTCTGTGCATTATTAATAACCTCTCTGAGACCTTAAAATCTAAAAGCACAATCCATTGTTTTTCCCTGGAAAAGAAACGAAATGAGTGAGGCCTGGAAAGCTGTAAAATAAAATGAAAACAGCTCAAGGTGAAGGGCTACTGTTGCGGTTGAATTGTTGGCCAGTATTAGCAGTGTGTTGTCATATTCGCGATCGCTTTGCCCGGGAGTTCGTATTCAAAAGGTGCTTTGGAGGGGGTGGCAGAACAGAGTCAACAGAGTGAAGAGGAAAAGCTGATCAAAGCACACAGCGCTAAGATGTTAACGGGGGGGTCGAGCCGCCCTAGGCCTCCGACCGCTTACAACTGTGGTAGTGTTGACTCCGCAGGGGTGGATGGGGGGGCACTACAATAATGTATGCTAATGAGGCATTGGCTAACTTCTCGACAAAGGCGGGGTCAGACCCACAACCTCGTTCTCTCATTTAAGAACACGTGTACTTCACCATTAGCATCATAGCTTACCTATTTAAACCTTAAACTCACAAATCCCATCTCATCGCCCCTAAAATCTGATTTTAAAGACCTGAAAAGGCAAAAAGTACTCATTACCAAAAGATAAGAGACACTGGGAGATAAAGCGTTGGAAGAGAGGAGAAAGTTGGAAGTTTTTAAACCAAAGGCAAGGTTTGCAGATAAAAAAGCCTCGACCCAATTAACGGGTGCATGAAAAATCGAAGTCGCGCTTTTTTGCCGTCCCGCCGCCCGTGCTTTGCTCCACGACCTTTTGATTGACTGATCTCAGATCTGTGAAAGCCGGACAGATAAATCGACGGTCCTAGCGTGCACACAGTGCTTAATCATCAGCAACGGCCGCATTTGCTCTAACTTCGCTGTACAGCGGTTTATCTGCCAAACGGACACTGGCCGCATCAGTCGATGTTTTCTTTTCCCTCTCATTGTGTTAGTGAACAGTTTAATGGCTGATTTCTACACAGAAGAGTTGATGTACAACGCAGGCCTTTTGTTTTCACGTGGCCCAAATCATTCATGCTTCGTTTACTTTAGGGTTTCATTATCCTCAGCGTGAGAATGATCTGCATGTGGCTAGCGTGTGTCCATACAAAAACAGGATCCTGAGTTGTGCTTTTTTGTTCTGTTATAAGCAGCTACCCCGTGCATAAAGGCCATTAGCCCGAGTGAAGGCTGGACCACTGGAGGAGCCACGGTCATCATCATCGGCGATAACTTCTTCGATGGACTACAGGTCGTTTTTGGCACCATGCTAGTATGGAGTGAGGTAAGACTTTGGCATAAAACCAGATAATTCATTTTATTGTGCACGAGATTTTTGCCCAGCCATGTATTCCTGTAACAGCCTTCTAATGAACTTCATTAGATTCTATAAAAAGTGATTACGTGAAAACTGTGATTATACACAGTTTATGAAGCCCTGCTTCTACCGGTTTAATGCAATTATGCTGCCGTCCGTTTATTGTCTCTGTACATTTACTTTTTGTTCATTTCACGCCACATAAACATATAAATAAGAGTGAACTAAAGGGATGCCGAAGCTGCGTCGTAATTAGTTCGGAGCTAATAAAGATTTCAGGTTAGTGTGTTCCTTTATGAGTTGATAAAGCTGTCTGGCATATATTTGTCGGTCGGAGCCTCAACAAGCCAATGAGCGTTTGTTTATTCAATTTTATGTTATTATTTTTCTTTTCCTAGTTTAATCACAAGAGCAGATAAGGAGTTAGATAAACAAACTGCATGCTAAACAGCCTCACAATAAGTCCACAGAGGCCTCCGCCGCGTTCCTTGCCGAACCGTGAGGTCTTGCAAAACAATTGAACAATTAGGGGTGAAATATCTCAGAGGGGGAAAAACGAGCGAGGGAAAGCAAGGAAAACAGTGAAGGAAAGACATATGGAGGTGATTTTAACAGGACTGCCCCTTGGCCTTTCCTGGGCTCGGTGTAATCCAAGGACTATTTGCTGACGTTAACTCTAAAGTGAGGACAAATAAAATTCTTCTACTTGACAGGTTCCTTTACCACTCAGGCGTCCTAACCTGAGAGAGTTTGCCCACTGTCTTTCTTAGCTGGTAACACTAATTTCTGAGCTCTATGTAAGAGCTAAGATCTTTCCGCTGACATTGACTCTTAATCAAAAATATGGGCCAGATTTACTTATGAAGATTTATTTTCTACCTATCAGGATACTTGACAATTAGTTTAGCACTGGAGCTCATTGGTTTAATGTTTTCATTGCATGCCAGGTTCTCAAAACTATACAATTGGTGTAGTTTGCATTTTCCTAACCAGGTTACCCACTCTCTCCCAAAGCTCATTACGCCCCATGCCATCCGAGTGCAGACCCCTCCAAGACACATCCCGGGCGTCGTAGAAGTCACCCTGTCCTACAAGTCAAAGCAGTTCTGCAAAGGTGCGCCGGGGCGATTCGTGTATACAGGTGAGTTGCAGTCATATCAGTTGGTTTTTGTTTAGGTTCCCTCCATTCTCTCAAGCCTTTGGCTTCATGCTGAAGTGCTGAACCCCAACCGGTGTGAGATGCATGCCTCTGTAACCCTATATCATAACGCAGACCAATGGAGTTGGGGGAAGCTGCCAACTCCAGTTAATCTTAAATCCTGACAACACATCTCTGACCCTTTCTCCTGCACCCTTTCCTCAACTTTGCACAAAAACACCAGTGTTTCTTGGTGCCCAGGTTACTCATGTGTGCATACGTATGTGTGACCAGCTCACAAGGTTGTGCTTTGTGTGTCTGGGTGGATTGTGTTTTTACGTGGTCTTAGATGAGCGTAATCTCTCCCTCTGTACAGCTGATACTGGAGGTTACATGGTCACACCGTGTTTGACCTGGAAGCAGTGTGTCAGATCCCAAATTGAGTAGGACAATGAGATAATCATCAGGAATTACTCTCACACTCAGGAATGTCAAGGAGAGAGAGAGAGAGAGAGAGAGAGAGGGAGAGAGAGAAAATGACACAGAGAGAGAGAGAGAGAGGTGAGGAAGGGGCCCCGGTCCCCCCAGGCAGCTGTTCCCCATCTCAACCCCACCGAGGCTGCGGGCCGATTCTCCCTCCCACATTTAACCCTCTCAGCAGGGGCAGGGCAGAGGCCAACGAGCCCCTGCGATAATGAAACCCGAGAACACAGGACCAGCTAATACCAGACCTGCTCAGACATTAATGTCTGCCATCGTTAAAGCCGCAGAGACTCGGGAACTAAACATGTGCTAATGCTAATAAGCACAAAACAGGGAGTCAGTGTCAAATTCAGCACACATTACAATGTTTTGACGAACATTTGCGTCATCAACCCTAACAAAAATTGACAGTGGTTAACCTAGTTTCCAACCAAAGTTTCTGAGAATATTCTATTCTTTGAATATTTGAATCTTCAGATTGGAAATTGTATTTTTTTTTAAATCAGAATCTTTGACTTTGATGTGAAAAAATTATCAACATTTCTGAATCAAAAGATAGTGAAAGTTACAGTATACATTTATTATGATTGTTCAATTCTTGTTATTTATAACAAGATATCTATCTATCTATCTATCTATCTATCTATCTATCTATCTATCTATCTATGCATTGAGTGCTATAAATATAGTTTATATCTACAGTGTATATATGTCTATGGTGTATAATTATATTGCCTAAGTTTCCTGGAGGCCTTTATATAAGACAATCCAGCATCTGTCACCCACACCTTCCCCTGTCTTAATGATATGTTTGTTTGTTTTCCCTCACTGATCCTTGTTCCTGCTCATCAGTGAGGAGATATAATTACTGGCGGAGATTTTGAGGACTTAGTTAATTATCCCCTCGAATTAAAGAAGAGAAGTCACAGACTACACGCCCCGTCCCTCTCATCTTCTGAACTCCAATCCCCATAATGCCTCACCTCCCTCTCTGAGGTCACAAATGACAGGCAAATCAGAACACACACACACACACGCTAGACTGGATTCATTTCATGCTGTTATTAGGCTTTATCAAACTGGTTGACATTCTAAGTCAATTAAATTCCCATTCAAAGCGTATTTATTAATGAATGTTCTTAAATAAAAGACTATATCAAAAACAACACTAGTAATTATTGTAATTATGATTATTTTCTTTTAGCAAAGATCAGAGGTGCATTTTGCTTATGTTTTGTTCTTTCTATATTTCCATTTTTTCTCTCTCTTCTCCTATTTTGAGTTCTTAAACTCTTGTAAGTGATATCGATCGAAACAAATTGCTCGAGTTTATGCCTGTAATTAGTTCATAAACTGCCGCTTTGAACTGGAAATGGTAAAAGCTTTTCTCTCTCTCTCTCTCTCTCTCTCTGTGTTTGTTTGTGTGCATTTGCTAAATTGTGTAGTGTTGGATATTTTACAAGATTTAAATAGTTATATACTTTTTTTGTTGGGTGTTACAACATTTCATGCTGACCACCCTCTTTTTTTTTTCGGACTCGGACGCACCCTCGCTCTCATCTGATACATCACGGCCAATTAAATACTGTGCCGTGACCTCCTTTTGCAGGGGCGTAGTGTGCTCAGATATGGGTCTGATCATTACTAACATACAGCAACCATCTGTTGAGTGATGTATGCTGTGATTTACCATTTACTGTGCATTAAATGCATATTTATATTATCGTGAAGCTTTAAGCAAGCTTTAGGAACATTATGATTTATTTGTATTGTGATATTTTTGTCAAGACAATTAAGCACATTATGACTTTTTTTTTTGTTGCATTATTTATGTATACAAAATGTGCTTAATTGGAAAATAATGTTGCAAATCATAATGCTCCTAAACATAGCCTTCATTACAATTTAAACTAAATATAAGTTCTTGTGATATTGGGGTGATATGTTCTTCATTGCCCTGTGAATAGTGTCAGTGCTGAAGGTGTTGTAAAAGGTCCTTCGTGTTCGCTCAGATGTGCCGGCATACTCCTGTCAGAGTGCAGTGCTACTTTAAGAGTCGATAATTCTCCTCCATCACGGCCAACACAAGCCGCCTGTCTCAGAGGTCAATGCTCTTTAAACAAATTACTCTGCTCAGACTCTGAAAGCGGCTCCTAATGTCCTCCGGTACTCTCCAACGCCTCTTGCTTTGACACAGCTAAACAGCAGTGAAATTAAACACGCCGCAGAGATCCACCAAGACCTGGGGACATTAAAGACGGCCTGTGATGGGATGTCGGCAGCCCGTAAGGTTACGCAAACACGCGAGAGGGTCTCCGTAGTTTATGAGCTGCCAGATCTGGGCCTAAAACAATGTGTTATTCAATAGCCGTCCATTGACACTCTGATCTACCGCGTGTTTGTGTGTTTGTGTGTGTGTGTGTGTGTGTGTGTGTGTGTGTGTGTGTGTGTGTGTGTTAGTTGGGCTATTTACAGCTTTAGGCTCTTAGCATCTTCATTTAAAAGGAAACACTGCAGTGGTTTATTGAGTCTGCATCCCTTTGTATCCTTCAAAGAACTGCGTGTTCTGTTAGTTTTTTCATCTTTAACCTTGTATGTTTGTACGATCGTGTCTTTTGTTAACACAAGGCCACCGCTGCGCCATCTGATACCTGTATTGGTTATCCATTGATCAGGTCTGGCATGGAACAGCTTGTCAGAAGGCTCCATAAAAAAGAAAGAGAGAGAGAGAGAGAGAGAGAGAGAGAGAAAGAGAGAGAGAGAGAAAGAAATCAAAGCAGGACGGCTGTTTGTCCCTTCGCCAATAGCTCTCAACTCACAAATGCTCTCTTTAGCTGATCTGGCTATTTTAAAAAGTCCATCCAGATGTTCCCTTTAAATTCCTCATGAAATGGCTTGATGAGTGTATTTTTTTCTTCTTCTTGTGTTGATGTATTTCGTATTGAAATTTTATTTGATATTTTATATTTGTTATAAACTATTTTTTTTATTTATTTGTTTGTTTATTTAAAATAGAAAAAAATAATTAAATTCTAAAATACTATATTTTAGAATAATATTGTTTATATCTTAAGTACAGTATATATACACAAATCAAATGTACAGTATATATATATATATAATATAGAAAATTATATATGATATATAATCCTCTATATAATTTTAGTTATTTAACAAATATATAGTATTTTATTATTTGTAATAGACAATACAGTTTTGATTTTTGATTTAAGCTGCTATCAGAATTGGCACAAAAACAAAAACAAAAAAAAGCCACTTTTTTTTACCCACAGAACCTTTTTTGGGAGACTTGGTCTCAAAAGTACCTTAAAAGATCAGCAGGAACATCCCTATAAACAAATTGGAATGACTGATTGTGCATGGTAATACATTCGTCCATATCTATGACCCAAATTTGGAGGCAGCAATGATCTCCTTCGGCTCCTAACAAGGGGAAAGTGAGATATATAAATTAAGATATATATATATATATATATATATATATATATATATATATATATATATATGTATGTGAGCGCTCTGGCTCTAATAGACACTTTAACAGAGGCAGGCCTCCTGAGCGCTTTTACAAACGATTCCCAACAATGACACCCGCCATAAATAAAGCTCAACATCGGACTCTAATTGCATCAAAGCTATTGCTTTCTATTTAGGCATGGTCACTGGTGACCACGGCCTTAACGCTCCACTGGAGGCCAGGGAGAGAAGGAGAAAGAGGAATAGAGACGTACGACAGGAGCTATCACCCTTCCAGACTATTTGTCCTAATCAGTGACACCCATTTACCAGAATTGGCGAAAATGAACTATACTTCATACAGAAATTGTACACTTACCGGCCTTCATTTGTCACGGCACATTCGAGGGCCAGTAAACTTTTCCCTTCCTCCGATGGGATTGTAGACATGCATCAAAATGTTAAAAAATGATTTGCGAGGGAGGCCCGTCAGACATTTATCAGAACTCGGGAACATTATTTGCTAATTTCAAAACCTGCGGCGTGACAGGGTGCTTCGTCTTTTAACCCACCGTGACCGATCTGGACTCTTTCTGTTATTAGTACGAGTCAAGTGCTTTTTCTGCTTCCTATTTCTCACTTTTTCCCTCCATCTCGGGACCCCTCCCCTCTTTTTTTGGCCACTTCTAACGAGACTCATTTGTCTATCACGCCGATGACAACGTCGCCCCGTTCGGCTCCCCGAGACTTTGACCACAGCGTGCTCTCGGGCTCTCCAAGGGCTCCAAACTCCCGGCCTGTTGATTGGCCGGCGGCCCTGATAAATCACAAAGTTTCCTTGTCAAGGTGAAGGTATCGACTCAACTGCGCTGAAACTGACAAAACGCACAGAGGAGGAGACGGTCATTTATCATAGCACAAAAGGACAAAGGGGTCATCTCGCCCCTTCACTCACTCGGCCCATCTCGATCCTGGCACGCATGCACACGGCACACCGGATCCAAACGCTGGTCTTCATTAGACTAATTACTGACATTTAGAGGCAATTAACCTCTGACGCAAGTGTTTCAAATTGTAAAGAGTGGATTTTTTTCCCTTTCACCTCCCTTCTGTAGTTCCGCTCTCGTCCACTTCTCGAGGAAGTCTATTACCGCTGGAAGAGGACGATCTTCTAGTGGGGTCTTGGTAAGCAGATTGGGAGGGGGCGGTTGGAAACAGGAAAGATGGTAAACATATCTAAACGCTGGCACATGAAACGGCATATCAGCGAATGATCAGCCAGCCGTTTGCACTGGGCTATCTGTCCATCAGACACTCGTCCCCACCCACTGCCTTTGGCCTCGCTGAGCATCTGATAGGACCGCACACACACACACACACACATATGCAAACACACTCAGAACTACCAGAAGTAATCAGTAGCAGGGAGGAAATGTAAACAGAGGTGTTTGAACACAGTCCACGAGTTGTTTTCCTCTCCGTCTCCATCATGTTCACTACATCAAGTACAACAAAACTGTCTTCCACACTTAAAAGAGTGCATCAACGAGTTCTAAATAGAGGAAATGCATTCATTTTTCTATACATTGTTTTGAGATGTGTGCCATTTAGAATTGAATAGAGAATGTTTATTTTTAATCCAGTTCAATTGAATTAAAATGATTTTTGGACAAAAACTAAATCACAGAACTGTACTTTTCATCAGACTGTACTTTTCATAGAAAAGAAAGTTGGCTTGACATCCTTAAAGCTTTGAAGAGTTTAAAATCCTTCAAGTTTAAAGCCTGATTTAGAAATGACAACAAATATGTTACTACTCTACAATTACAATGAATTAACGACTTTCAGAGTATTTTATTCAGATTCACATTTTGAAGATTCGGATAAAAAATTATTACAATTTTGAATCAGAATCAAAGGTTCTGAATCAAAAGAAGAAAAGATGCCCAATCTTTTTAAATCAGAATTCACACTCATGAATTAAAAGGAGCTAGTTAATATTAGTATAATGCACAGTTTAGAAGACACTAATCCAAGATGATATATTTTATATTATATATTTTAAATGTAATTATTATTATTTTTTTTATGGAAATGTCTTTAGAGAAAACGAATGGAGAAAAACACTTGGCGACTCTCTATTGCGCTCATGTCTAATGATACAAGTGTACTGGGGAACTGCTCACTAATAACTAGAACCAAGAACTGAGTCCTTCTCCGCAGATGAGAATTTTTCTTCTCAGACAGTTGTTTGAGAAATATTATTACTTCAGAGAGGAGCGCGCCATTATTGTGAGCAATGTCACACCATTGGGGATTGTGGTGATATTTTAACGCAATATTGTGACAAGCTACAACTCTATAATAAGCAGAGGTCCAAAAAAGATTCAGTCAACCTCTGCATGTGCTGGAAGGGTCGAATGAACCTTCTCTCCTTAAAGAGAGTGATTTGGGTATAATTGGCCCTGCTGGTTGCTATTTTGGCTCGGTCCATTTTTTTTTTTTTACCTCTGGCAGCTTTAAATAGGTTTGTCCTCACTAAGTCAGAGAAATTAGTCATGCTCCAGTGGCCAGCACTCCTCTGATGGATGGGGTGCTCTCTCGTTCCCAAACATCTTCCCGTGTGCAGCCCTCTGACCCGGGCCTAACCCGTGCGCCACATTCATCGGCAAATTTATTTATAGATTAATGAGAGAAGCCAAAAAGTATTGACCGGCAGAGGAAAACACAACTCATCTTGAATGAGGACGAAATGCAGCAATAATTTAGAGGCCATAGATTTTTTTTTTTTTTTTTACTTCATCCATGTATCGATCCTCATTTTACAATATTCGTTTGCGTCTGCGATCGGCGGAACCCAATTCGATTTGATATCGGCGAGCCGTTTGAGTCAGATCCGCCGGAGGAGAGTCACATGGGTGGAAAATGCTGACAAAAGGAGGAAGAAAAGAGAAATGGAAGGGGTGGAGGTCTTTTTTAACCTTCCTTGTTACAGAAATAGACTTGAAATGTAATTTCTGTCAGGGAAATAAAATATGAAGGGCCTAGATCGTGAGAGTGGGCTTCTCTTGTCCTGTCGACACTTTATCGGTGGCTCGAGCGGCCCCCTCTCTCTCTCTCTCTCTCTCTTTCTCATCATCATGCCTGTATCGGTTCAAAGTTCATGAAATTTCTATGAGCATTGATCTGCCTCCATTGATTTTTTTTCTCCCACACTCTTTTTTTTTTTTTCACGCCGCAGATCTTTGAAATTTTAATTTCCGGAGTATCTGAATTTCTCGGAGATGAAATAGCTTCCTCGGAGACAGCTGGCAATAAAATGAAGAAGTTAGCGCCATGTCGAAGAGCTCCAGCTCTCTCTGTTCTCTGAAAACCCCACTCCCCCTCTTCCTCCCTATATTGCTCTTTTTCTTGCTCAAATCAGGCTTGAAATTCAAAGCATTGTAATAGTACAAAACTAGTCAGCCATCAGCTAATTTCTCCCCTTTTAGTTGTCTATTCCTCGTTCTTTTCCACTTTAATCCCAAAAATCGCTTTTCATTTGGTTTATCACCTAGTCCGCTTTGTAGTTGCCTAACATTAGTATTTTTTTTCTAATAAAGCGATTTATACACTGCTAGTCAAAAGTTGTAGTGGCCATAACACATCTAAAAACACTATGTGAGTGTGTGTGTGTTTATATGTGTATGAACATCTATGTATGTTTTTTTTTTTTTTTTTTACATATTACAAGAGAAAGGTTTCTGCTGTGAGACACATCTGGCAGCTGCTAGCATGTCTCTCTTGTTAACAGCAAAAAAAGTCCTTAGTTCTTCTCTCAGATTATATTTCAGGTCAAATAAATTCTAATTATGAAGGTGGTCTGGTTTTAGTAAAGTTACTGAATTATTTCTACATCTTGGTCAGGCAGTTACAGGGAAGATGATCATAATTGCAATGAAAATTGACCTAATTTAGAGTGAAATCTAGCAGCTGTGCTGGACCAAATGAATGTTTTCCTGTTTTTATTATGCTGCATTAAACTCAGAAACTCTTTTTGCCCTTTGATGCTTTTCCTTTTTATCCCTTTCTTGTATGTCTCTGTAGCTTAGCTGTGGTCTGTAGCTTTCCTTTCCTCGTTTTTGTTTTCGCAGAGCATGTTGACAACAGTCAGGCATTCTCTGTTCCCTTAAGAAACCAGAGATGGGCAGCACTATTCCAAATCTCTCTCCGCTTTAAATCTCTTGTGTTTCCCTTTTCTGATTTGTGTTTGTAGAAGTTAAAAAAAAAAAAGTGGAAAAGTGGTTCTTGATGGTGGAGGTGGGGCGGAGATAAGCTCGCAGCAGTTAAGGATAATTAGACAAAGTAATAGAGAGCAACAGCCAGAAAGCCATTCATTATCAGAGCCAAAGATACACACTTATCATCATCATGGGATGTAATGGACGTCTGGAATGCAAGCACTTTTTTTTTTTTTTTTTTGAAAACAATTTGAATAGAATTGAATTTAGAATTTAAGGGTGTTCAAATAGATTGAAATTCATAACTGTTTTTTTTTTTATATTTAATTTCCCAGTTTGAATTACCAATAAACATCTAATCAAACAACATATGGGGCGTTTCCAGAGAATGTATATTATCATTTATGCATTTCATTATATTTAACAAGTTCATTTTCATTTTATGGCCATAGTGGAATAACACAGAATGCTTTACGTCAAGGTCTTCAAAACAAATATTTTTTTTACACACCCTAAAGGCCCTTACACACTGAGTCCGACATTTTGGTATGCGTTTTTTCATATTCGTGATTCGGTGGCTCCGAATTGTCACACCATTCAAACTGCTTGCAACGGATGTTTTTTTTTACTGTTTTTTTTTTTTATGATGGACGAAAGTTTCGGTGGCAGTGTGCAAGCATGATTGACATAACGTGAGGTCGTATTTTATTTTTTAATGTGCGAAAATTTCGGACGTGAATTTCAGACAGGGCCTTAAGAATCTGTCTATTCTTATCCATTTTTTTGCTTCTCTACAGTTTTCTGCTGTTTCTCCAGCCCTTGTTTAGACCAGTGAGAAATGTCAACTGAATGTCTTTTATCGATTCAGATTTTTACATAGTATATTTAGTGCATCAAGTAAGTTTTCTCCGTCTCGTAACTTTGTGAATCCGCGCAGCTGCGTTTTATTGTGATTTATTGCGATCGTGTCACTTCCCTGTGATGTTACTATGGGACGCTTCTCTTATTGCTAAATAAAAACGTGTCACAGTTTAGTATCTGCCGCACTCTAGCGTGTCAGCTTTGAAGAATGACAATATATACAGTCTGCGAGAACAAGGTCAAAACACTCAATCTTGAAATATATGGAGACGCGCACACACATACATGTAGACACACACACACAGACTCTCTCTGGATGTAAAATCAGAGGCTGTTTTATGTTAAATCCCTGGCAGATTGTGCTTAACATTCTCTTTTACAAATGAGGGGTGAAAAAAACAACTAAACATGATGACCAGCCCAAGGAGCTTTAGATTTGTCATCCATCAAACGCAAACCCTTCTGTTCATTCACTCCGCTCTCGTTCGGCCCGAAAAGCATGCTAGCTCATTAGCAAGCACATTTCCCTTTTATACGGTCGGCTCCATAATTCATAACGGTCCCGTACGAGACGTGAGCCTGATTTGATTTAACGTGCTCAGTTATGCTTGAGTGCTAAACGGCGTTCAGCCCCCCTCTCTCCATTCCGGATGGATAGAACAAACAAACAGAAAATGGATGACAAATGAAGACGTAAGCAAAACACTCTGCCACTGACACACGCCAGGCTTCCAGATACTCTCACACACACATGTAGTGAAAAGCAGTGGTGAGTTCGGCAATATCCAGCACTTACACATTCTCTCTCTCTCTCTCTCTCATTATCCGTGAGGTCAGTAAGCAGAATTGGGAAGAAACGGAGAGATCAATACAAATTATCCCTGAGCAAACCAGCGCTGACAGCCTGAATTGCAGCATATGTTTACCCAAAATCGGGCAATTTATCTTAATATCAGCAAGGTAATGTGGAACAGGTGAAAGGTCACCTACTCTCCCCACCTCATAATTACCCAGCTCTAAAACAGGAAAGTGCTATTGATTGGCCGAGCCTGGGGCTGGGGGGCCGGCTCAAAGGCCAGTGGGAGGAGCTTAGCCTCAGGCCTGGACTGAAAGAGAAAGAGATAGAGAGTGTGTGTGTGCGTGCGTTGTGTGAACGTTTCATAGTTCAACAACAGCAGTGAAGGAGAAAGCAAGATGCTTGCAGGGGTCTGTCTGGATGCTAACTGTTATTGCGCAATCTGTTCTCCATATTTCCCAGCTGGCCCAGTAGCACTGATACCCCCCACACACACCAAAACCACATCTGTTTCTCCTTCTATTCATTTCTCTGTTATTTTTAATCAATTTGATGTGTTTGTAATCACAAATGTTATCCCCTTATAAAAGTTGTATCATGGCAACCATAGTTTCCACTAAAATATCATGTGTAATAGAGTTATTAGTGGTGTTTCTTAAGACACTTGCATGTAAATCCAATATATTTATATTGAAGGAGGGACTTGGGGCCATATCTGGAGAACAGAATTACTTGGATCAGTAAATCTAACAACACCCATAAAACCCTAGCAACATTTACATTTAAGAAAATGTAGATGTTGTTATGTACAATTATGTTAGAATGTGTAATTACCTTGTTATTCTATTTATTTATTGCTATCGGTTATTTTTGTAGTTATGTTGTGGCATTTTGCTTGTATTTTTAATCATTTCTTTTTTTATTGAAAAAATGTTCACACAGCTGTAGTTAATAATTCCTGGCGTGTTTGAGATGGAGGATCTCTGAGGTGAGGGACTGTCTTGCGCTAATGAAGGTCTCACTGACCTCTTTTACTGCATTAGCATCAGATCAATAACTGAAGAGCGTTTAGCGCCCACTGTTCCGATACATTTATCAAACGCACACATTCCTTCATCAGCAAAGCCTCAATGTCAGAGCACAGAACAACATGTTGCTGCTCGGGGCTGCCCTGTGTGAAAGTGCCATCAGAACGGCTGTAAATCTGCCCGCTTTTGGGCCATATTTAATGTCACCGAGCGCTGCTTTTATTAAATGTCCCAGGGCAAATACACATCCTGAAGGGCCAGTGTCAAAGTCCATGATCCATTTGTGTAGTCCCAGACCCCAGACATAAGAAACCAGCCAAAATGATGGATTCCCTCATATGGGCAAATTCAGGCATAATGAAGTGCTATAATACAAACATTTACATCTGCCCTCCTGTCTGGAGGAGTCGGATGGCGTCCGTCTAGGAACGAGGAAAGGGGGAGGTGAAGGTGTGTGTGAGAGAGCTACATCCTTGTGAAAGCCATGTCATGTAAAATCAATACGCCCGATCAATGCTTTATTAACAAGCCGACATCTTACTTCGGATTCCTGCACGCCACTTTGTCTTCAGCCATGCAAGATGGCATGTCAAATAGCATCACCGCTGTCACACGATGACACGCATACGTGTGCGCCAAAACACAACCGGCGTCTTGATATTGATCAGATTGGATTGATTGGATTGCCGTCCCCTACTACACTTAGATGTAATTGTAGCACTTCATCATAAAGTCACCCAATTATTTCCAGGAAGTTTCCTGTCTAATATGCTCATCTTCTCCTCTCAGGCTGTCATCTCTCATTCTCTGCTTTAGTTCTTTCTCGCGTTTCTCCCCGTTTCCATCAGAGCAGAGTTCAGCAGCAAATGGTGTGCTGAGTAAGGGAAACAGACAGATTTGATCTCTCAAAAGAAAAAGCGCATTGATTCATACGAAATCATCACTGACAACTACATCTACATTCATGTCTGATAATATTTTTGTGCTGATGTTCTACTGGCTTTTTTTTTAAAGCTCCCTCTCTCTGATATCTTCCTTCTTAAAGTTGATACATGTCATTTTATATGTTCATTTTTATAGGCTCAGCCAAAGCTATCAGTACATCTGGTCAATAGCAGATAGTGTTTGATTTCAGTCACATACAGTAAATCATATTTATGCACTAGATTTTTAGAGCATCTTTCCTAAACACTCTCGCATCTGCATAGCAATGCACTTAAAGTTGCAATGAAACAGAAGTAGTGACAGATCTTTTCTTCCATATTGTGACGTACATTCAAGTGTAGCGGATTCTCGAAAAATAAAAATAAAAGTAAGGTGTTTTCACTGAAAGGTCCAGTTTTGGCATTTTGACAAAACATTACGAGGTCAAAACATAAAAAAAAACACATGATCTCTATAACATATATTTAGAAAGTAGATTTAATTTAATGGCGACTTTAAAAACATTGCTGCTTGGCTTAGTATTGTAGTGATGTCTTGTCCATGGACAATTACATTCAGAAAATGTAAAAAATATTATATTTACTCCCTTGAGTGTGACATCATTTCCTGCTGCCCATATATGTTGAAAATAATTGCACATGCTTATAGTCTACTATGACCATAATAGACCTCCATGCACTCTTCTAAAGCTTGTTAAACACAATGCATGTGGTAGCAGGAAGTTGAGATTATGATTCATGCACTTGTATACAGAGTAGCTATGTCTGATTTATAACCGGAGCACTTCATACTCAAAATTCCAATTTGAGAGGGAGGGGACGTGTGTGTGTGCGGCATGTGTGTGTGTGTGAAAGAAAAGATTAATTACTATTTGTGGCCAGCAATTTCATGAGGCCAGCCCTAGCACAGCTGTGAAATGATAGCGCCCTACATCAGTTTGTAGTCAACCATTCACAGATTATTAAAGCTCTATAAGATGAAGTGTTCCTCCTGCCTGCTTTGCTTTAGCGCACTATGGCGGAGAGATTGCGAGAAAGAGGGATAAATCTGAAAGTGTGCAATAGCCAGACATATGTCATCATCGCCCATTGCCCATAAATCCAGCGGGTGCTTCAGGAAGTAGGACTGAAACAGACTTCACAGGGTTGACAGTCGCAATCGAGTGGTGTGTGTTTGTATTAGTGTGCCTGTTTCATTCATAATGTATCCGCTAACTCCTTTAAATTTATCTGATCAATTATAGGCCTCGTTCTTCCAAGTAGTAGAGGTGATAGATGTGGCTCTACGTGGCATGACAGAATATTGCACACCACGTTATTGCCTTGTATTCAAATGCTCAAACCTATCTGGAATAAAATGCATGATGGGTGCAAATGTTCTCAAGAGCGAATGTAATAACATTTATGATGGTGCATATGAAAACGCAAATCTGATCATTTGTTTTGCCTGCGCAGGATGCTAACGGATGGCGTTTCTTGTTTTGCGGTTTAGCTTTGAACGAACCAACTATTGACTATGGCTTCCAGAGACTGCAGAAGGTCATTCCCAGACATCCAGGTGATCCGGAGAGGTTGCCCAAGGTCAGTGATTCTGTGTGTGTATGTGTGTGAAAGAGCTATTTATCATAGAAATGTCAAAATGGGAAACAATTCACTGGCTAGATGAGCAAGCGCATGCAATCGCTTTTGGCAAGTCATCACTATGCAATCCGGCGTGTTTGGATTCCGCCGGAATCGCGCAAACTTTCGGCACGTCGAAATGGTTCAATTAAGTATTTTTCCACCCCAGTAGGCAGTGGCGATTGTAATCTAAGCAGAGGCCTTTTTCAGATGGGTGATTATTTTGGTCTTGTTTTCCTTTCATTTTCCAAAGCTAGATCCAGTTTAATCTTTTGTTTACAGAGCTTTCCGTTAAAAGTCCTTGTCTTAGCAGGTTAATAAATGAGTTTTGTGCGCGTTAATATGGGCAAGCCCTCTCTCTGGGCTTTTTAGCTTCATTTATTTATTTTTTCCCTACTTAAATTCCACAAACCATGCAGTTTGCTTGCGGTTCCCATGTGGTCGACACGTATCAGAGTTCTGTTGTTTTGATGTGTGACATGAAAGACAAAGCGTGTCAGTTGGACCTTTTCTATTTCCTATTCTTTGATTCGTCCCTTTTTTTTTGTTGTTGCTCATTTAGCTTTGATAGGATCTATGACTTGTGCCCGGCTAATAGAAAACGTGCTAATTTCCCATCTGAGAGTAGCGCGGCGCAGAGGGCTTTTCTTAATAATATGTTAAGAGATTATTTTGTAATCTGTTCGTGGGTGCTGACCACCACAGAGGCCTAATAACAGATATCATACAAATATCTATTAAAGCCCAGCATGGGAGCAGCCGCAATCATTAACTTCCGCTGAACAGCTCTGGAACGACGCAGTCTCTGCGCCGGCGTCCCGCGGACATGCACCAAACTAAAAATACGTAAGACTCTGCCCCGCGCCACATGATGTGTTTCAATTACACTTGGCTCTCTGTCTCTGCGGAGGCCAATATCTGGACAGGAAATCTCATTCCAGTAAATGTTTAAACTATCCATTATGAAAAAAAAAAACAACCCTGCTTGAGCATTTCTAAAGCTGAGAAAAACGTATAATAAAAAAAAAATTATATATATATATATAAATTAAATAAAATAAGAAAAATACACACAATAACAAAAAATGTGATGGAAATGTCTTTTTTTTTTCAAGTGCATTCGATCTCACTCATCTCAAATTCAGGTAAACCCTCAGCACAGGGCCATCACACCAGAGCAGTTCCAATAAACAACATAAATATTTGATTTTGGCTTCTAATGGACCCAAATGTGAGTTCAGCAGCATGTAAATGAAAGTGCCAAGTGATTCATCATAGTTACCGCAGCCGTCTGCACCTCTATCGCGTTCGAGGGTCACAGCCAGCGCCACGCAAAGCAGCAATTGACCCTTACACATATTCTCAATAAGAGGCAGAGCGTCTGGGAGGAGCGGCTGCATTAGATGTTACGGGCGGGAGACAGAACGCTGTAATAAGAGGTTTCGGGGGGGAGGGATGTACACAGTGTGTTAGCAATAAGGTAAAGCCATCACACTTGTGCTCGCCCGCTCGACTCAGCTGTAGAGTTGATAATACGCCCCTGATATCGATTCCTGGATTGTTGTTTTTTTTCCTTTTCCTTCTTTTCAGTCAGGGATCTACAATGCACAAGCTCTGATGGGGGATCGTAGCAGGACAGAAAGCCGATATGGCGTGCATGTATTGCTTTGGACATCACTTTAATAATGCAACTAATAAATATGAACACAAAGTATATAATAGTATTTAAGTACAATTCTTTTACTGTTTCAAAGTATCAGTACTTTTGAAATCACTAACATATTCATAATATTGAATTGGAGTTTACCTGCATAATTTTAGATCAATTCAAAATTTGCTGCTCAATACAAGAGGAGGGGTGTTCATCGAACACATTTATATATGAAGGTGGCGAGAGAGAGTTAAAAGTAAAAAGCAATATGTGAAGTCACTCATGTGATGAGGCAGGAGATTGCTAAAGGGACCTTCCAATCCTCTTTCTTTTAAGTCCTTGTTTGAAATCAGTGTCATCCATTTGTCTCGATATAAAACTGAGACAAACACTGGAATGAAAATTTGATCAGGCCTTATACGTTCACTTACGTGCCATCAAATAATCTTTAATGCGAATCATATAGTGGTAACCTGTGGGCCGTATTCTCGCGTTCATCAGTTCCATTAGCCTTCACGTCCTGTTTCAGCTCGCAAACACCAATCTATTCCGCTTTCCGTTCAATCTAATATACAAGAAAAATTATTAGAAATGCATTCATGTTGAGCAATTACCCATGCATTAAAATTCATCTTCTCTCTCTCGGCTTTGCGAGGTAGCTACACGTATTGGCCCTGCACTTCTCAATGTATTCATCACCTCAGGCAAGAACTAACAGAATAATTGCTTTACACTTTTATAATGACATTAGCACCTCCAGCCCCTCACCTCACTTGGCTTCTTTAACAGTGGTGATATATACCTCTCACGATACTCAAGAATGATAATAACAAGTTTTCCATTTAAACGATTCTCGTCCAACGGCGGAACAATGAGCTCTTGTAATAATAAGCCCTCGCATTTGTCACGAAACAAGCCCTGGGATCGTTTCGGGCTTAAATAGTTCTCAGTCTAACCTGGAGTCTTGTGTCGATGCAGAAAAGGAAGGGGAGTCAATTACACTTAACGCCGCCGCACTGAAATTTACATGGAAATGCTTTTCGAACACCGCTCACCGCTAATCATATTCTCAGCATGAGGCCGCGAGGATGAGAGGGGCATGCTGGAACAAAACAAACTCATTCACAGCCTCCTCCAGCGATTGGCCAATGCTTTCGATGCATATAGACTCCCACTTCAACGCACGCCGCTAAATCTGGTTCATTAGCAAACGCACCTCGTGGCAAATGACAGATTAGAGCTGAGAAGACGTGACGTTTTCTTAAACTATCCTTGCGTCTCTTCCTCCTCTCGGCCACCATATGGACAAGAAGTTCAAGTATGTGTCTGCCGGGGTGAGGTTTCGTCGACGTTAATTGCGATAATCGTCGGGTGAAATTGGGAGGCATGTAAGACGTCTTGTGATATGATGACTGAGATGATGAGTAATTATTAGCGGCTCAGAAAAACACTTAATCTTGCTTAGAGAGAGACGAGAGCTGGACTAGGACAGCTGGGTCTTTCATTGACACTACCTGCTGAATGACAAGTGTAATTCTTTATTTGTATGCAAACTAGTCGCTTGCAACATGAAACGGAGCCCCCGATTTCAGAGGTAAATGCCCATTTGAAGAAGCAGTCATCCGCTTAGGCTCAGGTTTGGAGTGCGTCTCTATAAAACACATGGGCCTGTGATTAATCTTGATAAATACAGATCCAACATGGCGCTTGTGCATGGGAATGAAATAGCCATCGAGCCATGATGAAGGCGCTCCGCGCTTGCACTCGCAAGGACAATGCCGTGAATGTGGTTACACTCAAAGTGCAAATCGACAAGTCAGCAATTTCAAGACATGCTAAAATGAAACAACAATATAGTATAATTTCCCTAAAAAGCAGCTCTTGTGTATCCGTTGGAAGAAAACAAGCTGGCAGCCAATGCAAAACGTATTAAAGACACGCTTGTTGGCAGCTTAGGTGTGATTTTTGAAGGGAAAAATAAGCGGAAGGTTAATCCTTGTTGTGTTATAAGTGGGGGGAAAGCTTGCAGACGGGGATAAGCGAGAGTTCCCGGCGTCCGTGTCCCAGGGCACAGCCTCTCAGCCCGCTTTGGAGAGGAAGTCGTTTATGAAGTCCTTTACAACAGCCAGAGAAAGAGGGTTAATTGAAAAATTTCCTAATGTCATTATGAAAGAACTAGATTAACCCGAGCTAATTCACTTTATTGTCCTGAAGAAAAAGGAATGGGCATTGAACTCTTCTGCAAATTTAGGACATGAATTAGGGGTGAGATGTTGTCTTTGAGGACTCTGCCAGTTTAATTAAGATATGGAAAATGACTCATTGTTCTTCTGAGCTAAAGTGCGTGGAATTAGCAGCCAAACGCAGTGTCTGTGTTTGACTCGGTGCGGCGAGCTAGTGTTTGTTTGTTTAATACCCGCAAGGCCACTTCGTTGAAAAGCAAGTCCTTATATTGACTCATTTAGCTTAGGTTACACACCACTTCACTAGTCTAACTAAGTCAAATGAAATGTGACTAAGAAATAAAAGAATGCATTTGATAATATAGAATTAAAAAACGCTTTCTGTCCACTCGTCAGCTTGTGTATTTTTCCCAACCAGAGATAAAGGGCTTCGAAAGTGTACCCAGACCAACATGCATGCTTATTGTTCATGTGCAGTGTACTGGCTGATGGTGTTTATGTGTCTTTATGACTGATTATGTTGCATTCTGTGTGTATATTGCAGGAGGTGTTGCTAAAGAGAGCCGCTGACCTTGTAGAAGCACTGTACGGGATGCCACACAACAACCAGGTACAAACTCATGCAAATTAAGCACCTCATCCTTTGCACGCTGGCTGTAATTAAATCAGCATTTGTCTTCTTTTGCTACATTCCTGTATGTTTCAAAACTTGCTGGGGGCCTTTGTACTGTAGCTGTGTGAAAGCTTGTTTTCTTCTACTACTTCTGCTTTTTTGCAATTTAATTCATGGCTGCGGCTCTTGGTGCAAAGTGACGAGTTAATCACTCAAAACACATGCACACAGCCATATACAGGCTTATTTAAATGGGAGGATAACCTTGAACTTGGCCCTACAAGGTGCACTTCTGGAATATATTCAACAGAGAGGTCCAGCTATGCATGATAGGTCTAATAAATATTCAGAAGAAATGATCCATTACATTATTTTCCCCCGGTCGAGTAGCACAGAGGTGAAGACATTGCAATACAACTACTGCGAAACGGATGCAAACATGGTGTCATTTATGTTTACCTACAGATAGAAAATACATATTTATATTTGTGTGTGTGTGTACAGTATATATGTGTGTGTGGTCCAGGTATGCTCTATGTTATGGGGACAAAATGTCCCCACAAAGATGGCAATATCTGTAATCTTTGTCCTCGTGGGGACATTTTTTGTCCCCATGAGGAAAACAGCTTATAAATCATACTAAGTAATGTTTTTTGAAAATGTAAAAATGAAGAATGTTTTCAGTAATGGGTAGGTTTAGAATAGGGGATAGGGGATTAGGGGATAGAATATACAGTTTATAGAGTATAAAAATCATTATGTCTTTGAAAAGTCCCATTAAACATGGAAACCCAACGTGTGTGTGTGTGTGTGTGTGTGTGAGAGAGAGACCTTTTTTTCGATAATTGATCCATTTTTACACATAAATTGACTTGTTTCATGAATGAAGCCCAATGATTTCAGATTCTCTGGCCCTAATTTATTTTGAGAACATACTCAAAATACTGACAACTCTCTTCTCTGTTTCTGTGTGGTAGGAGATCATTCTGAAGAGGGCCGCAGATATCGCAGAGGCTCTGTATAGCGTCCCACGTAACCACAACCAGATCCCGTCCCTCGCCAACACAGCCTCTCATGGCGGAATGATGGGGGTCAACTCTTTTGGCAGTCAGCTCGCTGTCAATGTCTCAGAGACCTCACAAGGTATGTGGTAACAATGATGATCAGCTTGTAGACTGCAATGAACCCTGTGGAGAAAGCTGAAACCAGCCAAAGGTGGTTAAGTTAGCCTAATGGCGTTTAGCTGGCCAGTTAGCTGATCATCGTTGACTGACAAAGGCCAAAAACCCTTTAAAACTATCAAAACAGAGAGCCTAACCAGCATAGCCAGGCTAGAGAACTTACTCACAGATGAATAACTAAAGTGGTTAGCATCAAAATGAGTTATATACGTATCTAGAAAAATGCTTGCAACGATTAGCGAACATTAGCGAGCTGCTAGCAGCATGAATCATGGCACGGGCCGGTTGCAGCTTTATCTTTCCTGGCTGTGTATAGCATAGATCCCAGGAGGTGCGTGACCCTGTCCCCATCTCTCCGCTGCCAGCCTGCCAGAACACGCAACGCTATCTCACACACTGCATTTAGCCAGTGTACTGATAATAGGTTTACACCTGTTCCATTGTTGCCTCCTCTCAGGTCAGGACAGGGAAAAATCACACTGGAATACACGCTAGAATGCTGAATATCCTCCTTACATACATGGAGGTGAATTTAACGCACAGCTGTGTGGAACGGAAAGGTTAACACATTAGGCCTATAAATAGCATATATAATTAGTATTAACTTTGGTGATGGCATCTACCTGAAAAATGTAAATGTACACACCGCATATTGTGTCACCTTTTAACCAATGTCTCTCCATCCGCAGTGGGCTACAGTCGCAACACGAGCAGCGTGTCGCCTCGCGGATACGTGCCCAGCAGCACCCCGCAGCAGTCCAACTACAACACCGTCAGCAACAGCATGAACGGCTACGGCAACACGGGAATGCCCAACCTGGGTGTGCCCAGTTCACCGGGCTTCTTGAATGGCTCCTCTGCAAATTCTCCCTACGGCAGTAAGTATCAAGGTAATGACGAGCCCCCCGCTCTCTGTGTCCCCACCTGTGCTTCCCCTTTCTTTTGACACTCCTTTGTTGTGGTTCTGTTGGTTGTTTGTTGTTATTTTTTTGTTATCTTTTGGGAATGTGTGCTACTGGATAAAAGGAGGGGTGACTCTGGAGGCTGAACAACCGAGACATTTAGCAAATCCGACCAATCAAAGCAAAACAAATTTCAATTATAAAGGAGGCCACCAAACAGCACTCAAAAAAATCTAAAAAAAAAAAATCTAAAAAAAATACATAAAAAACAAACATAAAAAAATGTTTTCGGCAAAATGACCCAATCAGAGTCGATAAGAACGCCTATTATCCAGAAAGTGGCCAAGGCAGGACATCTCATTTCCCATTCCAACTCCATTTACCTGATTTGCTCGATTGTTTTATCCCCCCCCCCAAAAAGACCCGCAACCCAAATTTCCCCCCCATATCCTCATAATCATTTCTCCCTGATTTGTTTTCATTCCATGAATATGATTTGAAAAAGAGGCGAGGCCCGGCTCTCTGACTCTTCGTCTGTAAGAAGTGAACTCTCTCTGAGTGGTGACTATGTCTGCTTTGTTGCAGTAGTTCCGTCGAGCCCTACCATGGCAGCCTCTTCGGTCAGCCTCTCTTCAAACTGTAGCAGTACACACGGCATTTTCTCATTCTCACCTGCCAATGTCATCTCTGCAGTGAAACAAAAAAGCGCCTTTGCTCCAGTTGTCAGGCCCCAAGCATCTCCACCTCCTTCTTGCACCAGTGCAAATGGCAATGGACTTCAAGGTGAGAGCCGAATCCCTGCTTTTAGTTCGCCCCGCAGTTGCCTCACCTGTTGGGTCGCATCATTGCACTCTGGTACCCAGAGACGCCACCCATCCGCCATCCGCCGCTTAACGAACATGGCCTCCCACCCGCATCAATTATGCATTCGCGTTTGGATGGGCGGATGGATGGACGGATGAGTGGTCGAATAAGTGCAAGAACGCATTATGCATGTGGGCATGTAGAATGCATGTGCATGTGTGGGTGTGTTTATTGATTTATTTATCTTTCATTAATGATTAAGCAAAGTTAAGTGTCTCGGGAGATTTCGTACTCGAGTGGCTGGGATCGCTATAATTCGGAAACATCTTGCGCAAATAAAATTGATGCTCCTGCTCCATTATTCACCGGGCTCTTTTGCATTCAAACTGAGCTGAACATATGTAATATTCTCTTCATATTCTATTTACCTTAGCTGTACACGCTGCACCCTGGCCCTCAGAATACTGCAGTAGGTTAAAAATTAATGTATACTACAATAGTAGTGCAGAAGGGCAGACATGTTAAGATCTCGCCGTGCTCACTCACCCGACGTGGACTAACATTGCCGAAGAGGAACTTAACAACAGAAGAACCGATTATAACCCAGGTTGAATGTGATTATAAGAAGAAAGAGTGAGCAGGAAAGAGCACGCGTTTTTCTCGGCAGGGCGGCATCGTTCAGCAAATTAAAGACTTACTCTGGCTGTTTAGTGTGCTCGTATTTGCTCTCCGTCAAGGCCCAGTTGTTTGCTTTGAAAACATGTTTTAGCCATAGCGTGTGGAAGCGAGATTAATAATGTTAGACCTAATGAACTGAGAAATTAAAGTTCATGCCGCTACATGCATCTACTTATTAATATGTGGTTTGCAGAAATTAATGAGGAATGCCACAACATTAGATGCCTTGGCAAACTTAAAAGCACTCCAAGCATGACTCTACAAATAAGTTGAAAGCGGCAAAAGAGCTTTTTCCCGTTTTCCCTCCCCTGGCACTTCACTAGACACCTAATTGCGGAAATGAGCGGAGCGAGCGAGTACATCAATCTTCGGGCCGAGAGGTGGGCGTTCAACGACCTAGTCCGGCTTTCTTTAGATGTCACGAGAAGGAGAGAGAGAAAGGGAGGGAGGGAGGGGGGGAATACGGACTGACAGAAGAATGCAAATGGTTTTCCAGCATCCACTCGGCTCCGGTAATGGCAGGAGGGAGCGAGCGAAGATTTCAATTTGGGCAAAGCCAAGGGGTGTCTGGTTGCTGACTGAGGAGGGGAGACCGTGGGTCTACGTGACGTTAGCAGAAGTGACCGTGTTGTTTCTCGGCTGTCAGCAGGGACCCTCTCCTGGGAGTCTGGCCCACTGTTTGCCATTAACAAAACGCTAAGAGAAATATCACACATGTGGGAGCCAGGATGCTTTCTCCTCAAAATGTCAGAAAGCTCCTCTTTCTAAAAGTGAAGTCTTTCCAGCACGTCTTGTTGGTGAAGCACATTTCACTCAATCACTCCAAACCCTCCCCCGTCGGCCCCCGACAGCAACAGCCTCCATTTTACAAACATCCCCAGCGCCTTTCGAGTCGAGTATTTTGTGAAATGCGAGTGACATACTTACTACTGTTCTTTTTTGTCTTGGGACCTCCCGTGCTAAAATTGTTTCTCTTTCTCTTTCAGCTATGTCCGGACTGGTGGTCCCACCCATGTAAATTGCACTCCCATCCCTTGTAAAGCAGCCGTCTCCTCGGCGGGGGACGAAGCGTAGTATGTTATACGGAGGATCCTCCTCGAAGTCGTCATTCGTCATGAAGTTAATCAGCAGCTAATTCTGTTATTCAGAGGAAAAAGACACTTTGTTTCAAAGAGTTTATTCGAAATTGACATGCAAATGAACAATTTCATTTTATTGACTGAATCTCTTGTCATATTTTCACGATCTTGAAGGGGGGGAAAAAAGAACAAAACGTACCTATTTTGTATAAACATTTCTGGTTTAATCTTGGCTATGTCTAGTTCTTGCTATGTGTGGGAAGAAACATTGTGGATATGCCATTTGATGAAAACACTGATAAAAAAAAATGTGTAAGAATGTTTCTCTTTCACCGATGTGCTGCCGCTGCACATCTTCATAATGTGAATTCATTTTCCTTTTTTATTATTGTTATTTTTTGTTTATTGTTTTGCCATTTTTTTTTTTGATTGTGGTAATAAAAAGGGGGCCAATATATACAGAGCCAATAAACTGGAAATAATATAAGATATATGATTTATAAATCAAAAAGAAAGGCAAGGAAGAACGAACGCAGCGAGAGGAGATCTAATCGTTCAATGAACTTTGTAACTTATTGTAGGTAGAAGTTGTAACTTTGATATTGCAAAAATTCTTTTCTTGCCTTCAACAAGCACACTAACAGAGACGAAGCGCTACTATCTGTTGGTTAAAAAAGACAAAAAAAGAACAAAAAAAAAAAGAAAATATTTCCACTGCTAAAGCTTCCTGTAAAGCGAGTGTGATCTGCAATGTTTTTCAACTTTTTGCTAGCACTGTATACTATTGCATTCTTAGGCTACTGTGAAGTCTGTTTCTTGTACCAGAAAGTTGTCCTTATACCTCTAGCTCCTTACTCCCTAATGTGTTTTGTATGTGGTTATACAATTGTAGACTTTTGTGATTTTGCCAAAGTTGTAGCTAAATATTTATACACTTGTCTTGAATTTTCCAGATTCACTTAAATATTTAGTACAGAGTTTTATTCCTACAGTTAGGAGTAAAATTGTCTTATACATTGCAACACTTTCACACAAACACTTGCGGTCACTAAGGGAATTTTTTGTAACATATCAATTATAAATATTGTATTTATCTTTGAAATTTTGTATATTGCTTTCCATCGTTTTCTTTAATGTCACGTGTATTGTTTTCCACGGCCGAAATTACGATGAAGGTTTAGCCAAGAATCATCGCCTACATTCGATGTTTTGTATCGTCTACACATTTCCTTTGTGAATCAGAATTTTTTTTTGAATGGCATCAGACCTTCCGTCCATTTTTGTTCGTTTGTTTGTTTGTTTATTTGCTATTTCGAGGAGCAGTCAAATCCATTGTTTATTTTTATATTAATTTTTAAGTTATCTAAAAAAAGTACTTTTTTGAAAGGAAACTGTTTGTTGTATAGTCAAATAAATTGTTTGTGTCACCTGGCTGTAATAATATTAGTAGATAAAGTGCATGTCAAGCCGCCCCAGGGGGGTGGGGGTGGGGGGAATGGGGATCCAATTGTGGTTGTAAATTTTGTTTTTGTAGAATGTAAAAAGTCATTTTTACCTGCCACCATGACTTTGCCACATAACTCAACCATGTTTACAGGGATCAAGAAGGAAAAAAAAGGAGAGAAAAAAATATCTGCAATGGAAATATACATCAGTTCCTAATGTTTATTAAAATATGTCAGAAAAAAGCTTTCCAGTGAATCTCCTGAGAGGAACCTTTCTGCTGTTTTAATGACAAACGTTCACCACAGTGAATCTCATTATTCCATTCAGATCAATGGTGTAAAAAGCACAAACATTTTTTACTAAAATAAAAAATAATTATTGTGACCCCTCATCTTTTTGGACTATTTTGTCAGTTTGTCTTTTTTAACATTAATTTGACCCTATTCCCTCAAGTAAAACAGCTTTCAAAGGGAATGAAAACAAATGAAAAGTTAGTTTTTGTATCATATGTATGGATAACAAAGATGAAGATGTTCTATATTGTAAATGTCATTTTGTAAGTAACCCATGACACCGTAGCATAGCCGAAATCATATCACATTCTTACACTTTTCTCCTTCAATAATATTGATTTTCCGAGTCGTGCCAAAATCCGCGAATGATACGCAGTGATTTTATCTTTTTTTTTGTTATATATAATGCGAGGCTTTGTTTTTGAGCTCTTTTTCTTTGCACTTCAGGCTTTGTAAATGTTGTAATGTTCAGCAGTGTGCTACTCTTTCTGTTTCAAACCAAAAGCGGATGTTTCCTCTTGGCAATCGGCACACAAGTTTCCTTTAGCTGCAGGAAGCAAAGACAGCTGTAGAAGGAAAGAAATGATGAATGTACAATGTATTTGCTTTGTGATGGCTCAACAAAGCCCGGCCAAGTGGAGGAGCCGTTGAGGTCACCCTGAAAGTAAGAAAAACCCAAGGTTACGTGAAGTGCATTTGTGGATTTCATCATTTCTGCAATCTGGTTTTGTCTTTAAGTCTAATTACGTCCCCATGCTCGGAAGATTTCACTAAACATGAGCTCTGTAAGAACAAATGCCTTTTTTTTCTGGCTCATGTATGCTTTTATTTGAGTTGTTTTATGGCCACATTTCTACATTTTGTTGTACAAAGTTGTTCATTTTACATAATATTTAATTAAAGTATTTCTTGTCTGTGACCAATTTCTCCCTGTAATCTTATTTCTGTCTTTTCTAGCTCTAAATACAGCCATGCATTCAAAATAAACAAAAAGCACCTATGAGAAGGGAAAATCTACAAATGTTTTACAAAATAAAACAATAAAAGTTTTGTTTATTACAGTGATTTTTTATCACTTAACTACTAGTACTTCTCTAAAAGATGCATATAAACAGAAAAAAATCTATTAATTATCCAGCATAAAGTAAAGCATTTTTGCCTCGGATGCCGATTGGTCAATATGACGTTCCAGTCATTTACTGAAATATACAGTTATATGCACAACATCACTGCTCAACAGCCATGTAGACGAACTACTGACCTTAGTTTAAATGTCATGCATGGTTTCTTCTAGCAGAAAGACGGACTTCGTGAAGGTATTAAAGACAAAAATTAAGTAACTATTAACAGCGTTCAGTACAGTATCTTGTACCTTATTGCTTAAATCTAATTAAAAAAAAACTGAGAGAAAATTTTGATTTTCAGCAAAGTAATGCATTATAAATGTCAGGACAAGGACAGAGACAAAATGCCAACAATCAACAAGAAAAAAAGTCAACCTGTAAGCCTGTCACATCTGATCGGTATAAATGCTTGCAGTTATGAAGCGGATCCGGCTAAGATGGCGGCCCCGTCTCTCTCTCTCTCTTTCTCTCTGGCCTTGGCCTTGGTGTGGCATTGGCTGAGACTCTTACGGCTGGGTGTTTTTGGGTGAGCCGATGACACGAGGCTTTCATCTTCCACTTCTGTGAATTCCTAGAAGAAATGACAGTCTCCAGGGGTGGGAGGCCCTCCTGGTCAACGCATTGATCCCTGAAGAACAACTGCCATTTCGCGCCGGACACTCCACTCGCTGTTTTGGCCTCGCTCGATAGGGAGCCGGGAGATATTTCTCTGCGATTCATCCAGACGGCCGACTTGTGACAACTGTAAAATGGAAAAAAGTCTCGGTTCCATCAACATTAACAAGACATCATTAGTAGAGTAGGTGCACCTCTTCATCAACACATGATGTGAATTACAACCTGCAGAACCACATGGGGTTTGTCAGTCATGCATGCATCATTAGACGTAGTGCTCGCGGAGGGTGAACGCAGAGGACAGTGCCGGTGCTAACCTTGTTGAAGGTCATTAGTGAGCTGACTGTAGAATTGAGCTTCACTGTCTCTGTCTCATCAGGAATCTGCTCCATAACTGATTCAACTGGATGCCTCGTTGAGCCCAGTGTTTGAAATGTAAGTTGAGCAATTACAGGCTAAAGGAGCCCAGTCAGATCTGATACCTACAGCAGCTAGCGCTGGGATTCATAGCTTCTTTTAAACGGGCTGCATTTAACAGTCAAACGGGCCTTTTCAACCTATTTTGGAAGAGTTTGAAATCAGAATTTTGGTAGAATAGCTGATATCAGTTCAACTATATAATTGCCTATTTACTTCCATAATCTGACATATTTACAAGTGAAATGGGATCTTCAACGAGAGGAAGCTTAAACTTGATTTTATCCATCAGGGAATGTGAAATGTGGTCAGATGGTTTAAAAAGAGGGATTTGTGATGTCAGCCTTAAAGGAAAGTTTTTCAGAGGTGCATCAAGTTATTACATTTTAAAGAAAGGTTATGAAGGCAAAATTTGCTGCCTTTATGGTAAAATCATTGAACAATTCATGAGTATGAAAAAGATTAATCAAATCTATCTATCTATCTATCCATCCATCCGTCTGCATTTATTTGAATTTCAATTTATTGTAATTCTACTCTCTGACATTCAAATTGTTACTTCAATTTAAATTCAGTAACTGAAATGGAATTTGAAAGACATTCTCAATTCAGCTCCGAATGGCATAAATCCCCGGCAAAATCACTTCATCACAAAATCTTACTGAAGGGTTAACTAGAAACCTGATTTAAAAAAAAAAAAAAAAAGGTTTAGTTTTGCATAGCACGGGCTAATGTCCTCATTTCGTGCCCTGAAGACTGTCACAGTGTGCTTGGCGACTTTCTATCCGACTGCGGATAAAAGTCGATGCATTCAACGGCCAAGGTTATCACTTTTCTAAAAGAGGTGTTGGAACCCTTCATAGTTCATAGTCATGGTCTTCAATCCATACTCATCTGCACAGTCCTAGAAGAATAACCTCCCTGCTTTAAAACAACCACGTATCTTATCTGTCTTTCTGAGTGCCTCCGGATAGCAGGTCAGAAAATGTCAATTTCTCATCAAGACAACGGTGCTCGCCGCGTGTTTTCTTACTCACAATGTGGACAATTAAGGGGAGGCAGAGTCTCTGCATAACTGATTCGCAGGTTATTATGCGACCGCCCGCTGGCATAGATCAGGGCTTCAGTCAGATAACAGGCCCGGCTGATAGCCGCAGTGTCAATATGCCAAAGAACAGCATTTGAATGTGATCTGTTGTGCCTATTTGCCTGGACGGGTTGATCTGTAGCCAGATAACTCGAGCGTTTACCTGCTGAGGACACTGCACGGGGCCTATCGTGTCTCCTACAATTAGCACAATGAACAAACTGGACAATAGTCTTTATACGGGCCCGGAGAATGAAATCGCCTGTTCTACCCTTAAATAGCTTCTTTTATCCGCCGAAGAAATTGCTTCAGAGAAAATCTAAATTCTATCAGAGGTAATAAAACATCCCCCAATCAGATTAGGGATCGATTTTTGGTCGCCTGCCATTCGGGCAAACGTCCGCTGTTGGAGACGGCTGCTGCTACGCTGTACGTGAGCATCTGTTTCTTCACGAGTATATCAATCTTGTATAACCAAATAAAACAACCAAAAAAAAGACAAACAGTTACATTATAAATGTATGAAGGAGCATTTATCATCCTCCAAAGCAACTGATGGCCATTGAAAGTACCGCAAATGCAGATCATCCAGCGTGCGCTGTGGGAATACGCTAATGTCCGATGTTTTGCTTCAACTACAGTGTGGAACGATGCAACTATAAGCTTTATGGAGTTAGACATAATTATTCTGTGCTCTATCACCAGTCATAAAGAAATGAAGTCAGGTCTGCTGAAGCAATTATGGCGGGCAGCTGCCGAGCTGAAGCGCGACGCTGTCGTACTGTCCAGTCCTGCCGCATGTTTTCCCAGTATTAAATAAATGCAAGGACAGAACCTTCCTCCTGTGTTCTGTTGCGTCTTCATCAAAGAGTGGCCCCTGATCGGCCCCTGCTCGGCCCTCACCTCACTCAATCACACAGAAAGCCTCTTTATTACGACGGCCTAATGGCCATCCTCTGCCATAGTTTTTAATGCGAGCATTAAATATTTATAAAACCTGAGTCAATAATCCTTCATAACCTCAGTCTGGTGGAGACGGCCACTCGTTCATTTACTGCGGCCCGTGTGCTCTCAAATAAAGGCAAAGGTCACGAGGTCACGCAATCAAAACTAGGCAAGGCAGGCAGGCAGCCGGCATCTGTTGTCATTATTATTAGGACAATTATTTTTGCAGTCACAGCGATTTTGATCAAAGCATGATGATTTTGACATGAAGTTGCGCTTTACAAACCGTAAATTTGAACAGACTGAGAACAGTCTGATTTTAATCTGATAGACCACCTAAAAAGGTGGTTTGATTCGGGTTTGTGAAAAAAATGGTCCTGTTCAGAAAAATAAATAAATATTTGAATCAGATAAGTGAATAAAATAAAATATAATGATATATATAGGTATTTGCTGCTTGTCAGGGCCTACAGATGGCATGTACGTAAAAATTAAATCATCACAGTTAGTCAAAATAACATATCACATATCATGTCACATAATTATAAAAATTTTAAAGCCATACACAACTTAACAGAAATAAATTAACAGAAAAAAAGGAAAAAAAATAACCGTTTCACACACACTTAAATATGGCAGGTCAAAGATGAAAGTATTTCAAATTGTTTACAATTATTTTTTTTTCCTTTGCTTTCACTTTATGGAAAAGAACAGCCAGAACCTCCTACCTAACATCTCATTTTGTTGTCAATGAATGAAAGTCATAGGTTCCCTGAACTCCTCCTTTCAGTGTTTGCTATGGCCAGGTGTATTTCCTAAAATTGGGCATTTCATAAAGACTTCACAGATTTTAAACACAACAGCCTGGAGATAAGCGTTTGAAAACTGCAGCCACAGCTAGACATTTGAAGATGAAAAGCCCTTGACCTCTTGTAATCGTGTGTCATGGACTGTTCCCTGTTAGCGAACCCCAGTCAGCTTGTAAATTCCTGTGCTCTCAACTCTGTCTGCAGCTAATGTCTTATGAGTAACACCATGACACAAGGCCAACTGCAGCAACACAACAGACCTTCATCTCGTCTGTTCCTTTCTTCTTCCCTACTTTCTTTCAGACAGTGATATCGGCCCCCTCACATTCCGGCTCCATGGCACAATCTTTGTTTATGCAGGCCCAATTGTCGGTACCCATGGTGATCTTCATGCCCATCGGAGGCAACTCTCTCCCGGACACCCGACACCAGCTGTTCCTACGGCCCACTGTAGACACAACTCTCACAGCTCCAGACAGACCACTCATAATCACTCATAATGCACATACTGAACGACTGAAACCAAAAAGAACATAAGCAGATGTGAAACTGGCAAATTAAGATTGTATACGCATTTTTGCACAGGCACATGTCCACTTAAAGGGATAGTTCACCTAAAAATGTACATTTTCTGTCATCACTTACCCTCATGTCCATTTAAAAAGAAAACTTATAGTGACCAGGAGCTGTCAAATGTGGAATTCCAAAATTAATTTTTTTTTTTGCCTTGAACTTTGTATTTTGAATACTTCTTGTGTTGTTCTTTGCGTCTTCCAGATGACTTGCTTCCTTTAGTCCTCAGTTGTAAGTCGCTTTGGATAAAAGCGCCTGCTAAATGACTAAATGTAAATGTAAATTAACTGAGTTGCTGTTTAATGTAAAATATTGTGTTACACTTTATTTTGATGGTTCATTTTAGACATTTTACTAACAATATGTAACTTTGCAACTATGTTAGAGTATTAGTAGGCTATTTGTAGACTGTAGTAGACTGTTAGGTTAGGGTTAGGTAGGGTTTTTGGAATAAGCTGACATACTTGTTAAGTTACTTATAGTCTGTTGAGGAGCATCAAAATAAAGTGTTAGCAGACATTATACACTCTACTAATACTCTAATGACTGCTATTTGGCATGTAGTAGGCTAATATGTATTTTTATATTTTTAAATGTAGTACAGTAGTACTAACTATAAGTAACTTACATTTTTTTTACAATAATTAAAATAACTAAACTCTACAAAAGTGCAGAATATGGTCCCTTTAATCAATTAATTTGTATAATCTTGACCATTTTGATGCGAAAGAGCCCATTTAAAATGATATTTACAATATACATGTCTTTTATTGGATCTTGGCATATGAAACAATAGTTTGTTAGTTGCAGATCTGGTCTTGTTAATCAGAGAGCTGCACACCTTCAAACGCTCTTGTCCTTCACAGCTGCAGGTGATTGATCTTCAGTGCTCTATAGTTGAGCGGGTCTCGTGGATAATTGGATGGATGATATGATTCATTAGGTTAATCAATTGAGCAATCGTTCTGTAAATCACTGGGGCTCGTGATTCAGTGCAATCGATTCCTTGACAAACACAAGCTTTGATAGATAAAAAGAAATAAAAGACACCTTTTCACACCCCTCACATACTCCGTATTGAAAACATTTATATCACAACAGTGTGTTGTGATAATGTTAGATTATGACTGTGGTCAGAAAGGGATGGACATGGTCAGCAACAACACTCAGGTAGGTCTGGCCTTTAAACGATGCTCAATTGGTAATAACTAAGAGGCCCAAAGTGTGCCAAGAACATATTCAATACACCATTACACCAGTGTGAACCGTTGATACAAGGCAGGATGGATCCATGCTTTCATGTTGTTTGTGTCAAATTTTGCCCCTTCCATCTGAATGTCACAGCAGAAATCAAGACTCATCAGACCAACATTTTTCCTGTTCTTGTGAGTTCAGAGATGCTCTTCTGGATGCCTCTGTTTTAACGAAGGGCTATTTGACTACTGTTGCCTTTCTATCAGCTGGAACACGTCTGGCCATTCTCCTCTGACCTCTGGCATCAACAAGGCATTTTCGCCCACAGAATGGCAGTAAACAATTGGCAACAGTCAGTCAGATCTACCTGTGGTAGAGCACCCACCCTCAGTCCAGACTGCATCTAGACCAGCCTGAATTCAGTGACATCTGATCTGTGCTTCTCTTTTTTCCATGGCACTGTGAGAAAGAGGCTTATCCAACTCTCTCTCTCTCTTACTGAATAAATATCTGTGGCTCTCCCTCACTGGGGCTGAAGGGACATTTAGAAAACTTACCGGCTTAGACTCTGACTCTCTCCCTCTCTCTCTGATTCATTGAGTCGAGTTCAGATAGTAAGTCATAGTGCAGATAACCACGGGGGCTTAAAGACCTGAAAAAGAGAGAATCCTGAGATGCTTAGCCGAATATAAATGCTAAAGTGACAATGAATCACAATGGGGAGATTAACCTTTAAGACCGGATCTCGTCTCGGAGTGCAGTGTAGTGGCTTACTGTACTGAAAGCTGGCCAGATTCCCGCTGTACTTAGATAACTGTGCTAGGCTATGCTACACCGCCTCTAACCCATTGTCTGGGTTCAAACAGTCAAATGTTTCGGCCAAACTGGGTCTTTCTACTTATTTAAAGGGTGAGTTGACACAAAAAAGTAAAACCTACCATGTCCTTACCCTCATATCATACATTTTTCCCACATGAAACACAAGCATTCTGGCAATCTTTTCCACTTTTAACAAAAGCAGCTGGTGATAGTGGCTGTGAAGCTAGGATTAAAAGCGTTTTGGTGAATATATACTTAATTTTGATCTGTTTCTTACACAAACCACTCTATAACTTTGGAAAACAATACTTAGAATATAGCACATGGAGAACTGTTATGGTACTTTTTTGACAACTGATGGTCACCATTTAGTTTTGTTAGCTTAAAAAATTAAGATAAGAGCATAGTAACCATAAAAACAAAAAATAAGTAATTCTACTAAAAGAAGTCATTCTAAAAGTTATCTTTTAGAAAATTATTTGAGATACTTAATATCCATGACACAATCCACAGTTAACCTCCTGAAGAGAGATGACACATTTTTTTTCATATTTAATAATAATAATAATAATAAAATCTATTTAATATTATAAAATAACATTGTGAAATTACAGTCATGTCATGTTATTAAAATGTTACGACAGATTGCTATCTTAAAGACTGTTGTTATAATTGGTATGATAAAATGGTACCTCATACAAGTATATCTTCTACAAAAAGTGAAGAAAGGATGAAATTTATAATGTTGTTTCAATTTGATAAGCTAGGAAACAGTTTGATGAACTAAAGCGAATAAGGGGGGAACATACAGTATGTGTTTGGCGTGACATTAGAGCGGGTAAAAGATGACAGCATTTAGATTTTTGGGTGAACCCTCTCTTTAATGATCTTGCTGTTTAGCACAAAGACACGCTGAGTCAGACAGCCAGTGATCGCTCTGTTGATGTTTGTAACATCATAGGACACACAATTTTTTTTTATCTTTACACAGTTGTGCTATGGTTGTGATGATTTCTCCCGGTCGAAACAGGTGTGGATTGTTTGACTACAGTTTACGACTAATCTCTATCTTGCTGACTGCGTGTAATCTCTGGTCCAGATCACCACCCAAGCACGGCGAGACTGCGGCGCGGTAACTGCTCGCGTTTACACCGCTTGACGCTCGTCTGGTCAGGATACCACCCTGCAGAGTTTCCTCCTGTGCTGCCACACTACCGTAAGAGGCTCGTGTTCAGCTGTCTGCCGAGACGGGGAGACTGCGGGTGACTTTGTAGTGGAGGACAGATGGTGAATGAGCTCTTGTGTTGGAGCAATACAACTTGTTTGTGCTGAGTCTGTAAAAAAACATGACATCAAGGCCTGTCTTTCTTTACCTAAGCTTGTAGTGATGAATAATATGAAAGCACGCGGGGAGAGAAGTTTAAAGTCGTCCTGAGGCCGGGTTTAGGTTTCCGTGTTCTAAGCAAACAGGAATCGAATACATGTACGCATACCATACATGCATTAGCTGTGCACTTCTGTACACACTGGAAGCATTCGTAAAAAGCATCCTGAAAGCGTTTATATGGGTAATTCTGATTATAAAGCCACACAAATATTCAACGAATATGCTAGTATGAATGCTTGTTGGCAAATTGCAAGTGTGCAGTGCCGTTGTATACTTATCCCATCTTATATAAGAAAGAAAGAAAGAAAGACATTTATTCTCACCTGGTATAAAGAAGCGTTTTGGTTGATCAATTCACAAGTGGACGAGGCTAAATACGGATGTAAACGGGGTCTAAAATGTTTTGAGCTTGTCCACTTTTGACCACTTTGGTCCTGTTTACACCTGGTCAATCGCATTAAAAGTAGAAGAGAGAGACACATTCACATTTACACCTGGTGTTTTAATCCGTCTCTTTTGTCCACTTTCAACCACTTCTGTCCTGATTTCTTCGAGGGGAGGGTCTATGGGAAAAAACACACGGTGAACGGCAGCTTTCGTTCCTGCTCTGACAGCCGCAAGTAGACAAGCTCAAAACTCAGTTTTACACTCCGTTTACCCTTGTATTTAGCGTCGTCCACTTGTGATCCGATCGGCCAAAACGCATCTTAATACCACGTGTAAACAGGGCCTGCCAAAGTCGTTGGAGATAATCCTCACCTCCTTTTGGGTTTCATTGATTTTTGTTGTTGTTGTTTTTTTGAATGCAACAATGCATTAAAAGCCAGCTTGTGTAGCTGGAAGCACTTGTGCTCACGTCATGTTTAGGGTCACTAGGATGTTTTTTTGTGTGTGTTTTTTTTAAAGACATGAATACTATAGCCAGTAAGCATTACACTGATCAAAAGTGATAGTAAATACATTTACAATGTTACAAATTATTTTTATTTCAAATAAATGCTGTTCTTTTGAACTTTCTATTAATCAAAGAATCCTACAAAATATTCCACAAAAATATGAAGCAGCACAACTGTTTTCAACATTCATTATAATCAGAAATGTTCAGCAAATCAGCATATTAGAATGATTTCTGAAGGATCATGTGACACTGAAGGTGGAGTAATGCTGAAAATTCAGCTTTGATCACAGGAATAAATTACATTTTAAAGTGTTTAAACTAGAAAACAGTTATTTTAAATAGTAATAATATTTCACGATATTAATAAAATTTTTTTTTTTGCTGTATTTTTTTATCAAATAAATGCAGCCTTGATGCAACATAAAAACTTTTAAAACCTAAAAAAGAATAATACTGACTCCAAACTCTTGAAAAATATAAATAGTATGCTTCCCAGTTGAGTGGTGCTCACTGCAGAGCCAAATGACGTCCCGCTCCCCCTCTCTCGACGTAATAGAGTAGGTGGAACGTTACCCAGTTATGTTCAGGGATAGGGTTGTGTGTAGGGTTAGGGTGTGGCTGGATCTACAAGCTCCACCCAATACGTCCAGAGAGGGGGAGTTGGACATCAAACTCCACCCATTGGCTCTGCAGTGAGGAGCCTCTCCCCCAAGTTGACTTCCTAACAATAATACAAAAAAACAAACCCTGAACATAAAGTCACTGTTCACAGCTCCAAATGAAGTGCATTGAACTCTGAATTGGACCTGTCAGTGAGGCGACGTCCATTAAAACATGTAAACAAACTACAAAACATCACCAAGGACGGCAACTTCCCAAAGTCCCACAGAGGTCCTGATGATTTGACAGAATCAAGGACAGCCGCCCGACAGCAATGTCGAACGCGTTTTGATTGGCACAAAGATATTTATGACACACGCCTTGAATTCAAAGTCGTCATGGGAACAAAGGCAGCTGAACACCTTTGTGTTAATGTATCAACATCATACCTGTCATTGCCTATGATATGATTTAGCCATGAAAGCGGCGCAACTTGATTGACTTGCATAAGGACATTGTTTTTGTAGGGAAAACAAAATCAGGGTTAACCGACTATTATGAATAACCAGTATTCAGATCTGTCACACCGTCGCAGGATAAATGAACAGTGAATATCTCATACGAGAACTGAAAACTGTGTTCTTGCTGTTCTTTTATGATGATTTTTATTGATCCATCGGCTGTGACAGCCAGCACGGGCATCTAGCATTTCTTGTAAAATGCATACATTGTGATTTGCCATGTAAAATATATAGTTTATTTTGTTAATATATCAAAGAAACAGAACACCACAGGCTGTGAATTAGTTTTAATGAAATATAATCTATAAATAGCTGCATTTTGTGGCAAAGGTGCTTTTATCAGACATGTTCAGCTGCCATTGTTGAGGAAAGAATCATTTAGTTTGTCATTATTCATGCGACTATAAACGTTGCATTGAGTTCAGAGGTGGGCTGTCAGAACTGTACATCTGTCATTTATAAAACTGGTAAAAATACGTATATTGGCATTGACGCACATTCTTTTGTCTTTCTATCAAACAGATCCCTGTTTTTTTTCCAGATCCAGGAAAAAGTGATTGAGAGAGTAAAAGTGATTGAGAGAGTAAAAGAGAGAGAGAGAGAGAGAGAGAGAGAGCCTTTTTCCTCATCTCCACAGGGAGTGAAGAGAAATACTGGATCTACAGTGTTTGGGTCAGTAGATCTGCCTGAAGTCACAGTGATGGAGAATGACCTTCTGACCTTCAAACATACACACACAAACCAGTCAGAGTTGCATTTCCAAGTCTATACACTGTATATATTTATATTCTATGGAAATGCATTTGAATGTATGCTTTTTAAACTTCATTTATTTAAACCAATTCATAATTATATCCCTATTTATTAATTCATAAAAAGAATTATAATAACAACTACAGTTTTAAAATGTTCTGTAGATGATTCTGTCATCTACACAGATGCATTTTCCTTTTTGCAAATGATACATTATTATAAGGAAAAATATTAAAACTCAAGGGAAATCATTGTTGTGTCCATGATGATGGGAAAAATAGGCATAAAGCTTACATATTTACCCAAATTATTATATGCATGTAGCCTATAACCGAAGCTAATTTGGGTGGGTTTGTCCCATCCCCAATGTCACTTCTCTTTCTTTTACGGCCCTGACGAGAACATCGATCTCCTCGGCTGTGAACCAATTCTGAAGTGCGCCTGGTAAAAGGCGTTATAATAGTATTGCGCCATGGAACAAGCGCACCTCGTTCATCATGCTCTTAAAGGGAATGTGAGATGACGCTGTGATTGGTTTATTTCACGTTACGCCCAAACCACACCTATGAATAATGAAGCTACTTCAGACCAACCCCTTTTAAACTTGCGTCGGGCGCAAGAGTCATTTATCCCGCCGGTAAAATAGCAATAGCGCCCAAGACCCGCCCACAAAGTTACTCGCGCTTGATACTTGCGTTTCAGATCGTTAAAATAGGGCCCTAAATCTGCACATGTGAAATGACGTCAAAATGGTGTAATGGAACGAGCTGTTGTTGGATAGTTTTGTCAAAAGATCAAATCCGATTTGAAGATTGTGACATTGAGGCCACATTTACACTTCAGGTCTTAATGCACAATTCTGATTTGTTCACTAAATCAGATTTTTTTTTGATGACCAGCTTGCATCTTCTTGTAAGAGTGTCTCATTTCCGTGTCTCATGGGTTGGACGAAACAACCCAAGGTAGACGTACTGACCCAGAAAAGCAAAATGATGATGATGGTAGTGTTATTTTAGAATAATTGAGATACTCTTATATTGTTATTAATATTTTGAATGAGTTTTTATCTTATTTTCCTTAAAAATTTGTGTTAAAATTTCTGACAATTATATATAACATTTATTTGTACAGTGACCTCTCTAAACCTCTGTTAAATACACTAATGTATGCATAAAGAGTTTGGCCTAACATGAAAAATGTATCATTTCTATGTGGAAACTATTAAAAAAGCAGGAAAATAATTTATGACAACTCAGCAACAATGACATGGAGAAGATAACAAAAGTTACACACACACACACACACACAAAAAAACCTTTTCCTTTCTTTAGCAAGAAATCTGAGTGAAACAAAGCAGTAAAGCACAATGGCATGGTGACCCATTACAGATCAGACCTGCCGTTTCAACTGGAGGGTCTGCCACCTCTCTGCCGCCCATCCTGTATCCCCTTTTAATTGTGCCACTTGAGAAATTTACGTGCCTGTGAATATGGCATGAATCTCACGCTTATTGCAGTATCATTAGCAGGCACATTTAAGCAACATCTGTGTGCTATAGAGCTAATTGAAGTACCACAGCGTCAGCTGTAAATCCACGGGAAGATGGCAGATCGAGCTCGGCACTGCTGAGCTAGCCGCTAACAGTCAGCCTGTTCCTGCAATCTGCCACGTACCAGCCTGGCACACATACACACACATGCACAAGCTAAAACACACACGCAGACACTCGTGCAACGTCCAAAACATACAGCGACAGGGGTTAATGATCCTATTAGACACCTTGTTGCACCAATTTAGTCGATTCAACTGTCTCGATCTGTTATGTTTATGAAAATAGATAGACGCTTGTGTATACTTATTATACATATAGACATATATAAGTTTGCAATTAATAAGTATTAAAATTAATTGAGAATTAATAATTAAATGCTTTTGAAAGAAGTCTCATGCTCTTATGCTCACCAATGCTGCATTTATTTGATACAAATATATATTTTTTTTTATATATATTTTAAAATGTGATTTATTCCTGTGATGGAATAAAAGAAGCAAAGACTGTTAATAATGCACTGATAATAATATGATTTTTTTTGTTTTTTTTTAGTTTGAGCTGCCAATCAGCATATTTGAATGATTTCTGAAGGATCATGTGAGTAATGATGTTGAAAATTCTGCTTTGCCTTCATTACATTTCAAAATATATAAAAAAGGAAAAGAGCTATTTTATGTTATAATTATATTTACCAATATCATTGTTTTTACTGTATTTTTTTATTTATTACATAAATACAGCTGTAATGAGTATATGAGACTCCTTTCAAAAACATTCCAAACTTTTGACCAGTAGTGTGTTTGTTTACATATAATAATAATACCATATCTTTTTACATACCAACTAAGCTGCATTAGAAGCATATATATATATATATATATATATATATATATATATATATATATATATATATATATATATAAATAATACCAACTACATTAGTATTTATCATTTAGTCATTATCATTATGTGTTATATTATATATTGTCATTTAGCTGATTAAAGGTAAAATAGGTCAAGGAATGTTCCTTATAAGCACAAGTCAATAGGAACATATTCATGAAGTGAAGTCACACAAAATAACTTTTTTCCTAATTTATTACGCTTTATAGTGCCTGACCCTTTAAGAATGAATGGAAGCATTTACAAACAAACAAACAAACAAACAATCCGATGTGTGTTGAAGAGGAGGAGTGTTTATGTAGACTTCTGGACCTCATTGTGGAGTTGGCTTTGCTATGCCTCCTTGTTAACAGTAAAATAAATACTCCAGCTCCCCACCACCAACTACCAAAACCACCAATTAGTAAGAACAGGGTTTGTGTAGCGCGAGGGGGGTGTTTCGCTGCAGTCTACTCACTGGGTGGTATGGATCTTTCAGCTATTGAAAATCAATAGTCACATGACAGGCATGGGGGTCAGAGGTCAGGTAAATTAAGCACTTTAAGCTCTTGGCCTGCAGTAGCCTGACTCTCTGCTGAAATGATTGCCATCAGCCTGATGTCTAACAGCTTCTTTCACACTGGCTTTCTGATGAAACCCGATCCGTGGAGCATATGGGCTCTGCTCACTCAGACTGAGATGGACAGACATTTTCAGAGGCGGTTTCATGTTTCATAAAAGCATCTTGCTGCCTTTTATTGTAATATATTATATATGGGTCATTCCTGTTATGCAGTATTATTTGAATTCTTTAGCTCTCCAAAAGGTTTTTCTATATATTCTAGTCAAGCTCAGGCACTTCAGTCAATTCATCACAACCCGATTATTTACATAACGCCAAGAAAATTCACAGGATCCCTAACAGGACATATATAAAGAGAGCGAGATTACACAAGGGTGTCAGCTTGAAGAAAATATTGAGATTCTAAACAAATCCAAACATATTTTTCTGTATATTTTTATCATCAGGCCAGAATGATTAAGAGAAACACAAATCAACTAATAACACAAACAATTCATCAACAGCAAACATAATGATTTTTGTGCTGTTGATTTCCCTTCAAAATGATATCACTTCCTTGATGATGTTATTAAGAAACTGTTTTTTTTGTGAGGACAATCCTATAAAATGATCATAAATGAAAACACATTTCCCAAGAAAACATAAACATAAACCTAAATTATTATTTTTATATATATATATATATATAGCATTTAAATAAAAAAAGAGAAAATTTGATATACATTTTATCCAATATATTATTAAATAATTATGAAAATGTCATATATATATAGCTTCTCAATGAAATTTCATTTTATAATTTGGAACGGCTAGTGCTGCTGCTAATGGAAAGTACCTTGTTTAGATATGAAACAAAATAGTTTTACAAGAAGACCACCACCCCAACAGAACTCCTCCACTCCTGGATGTGCCAACAGCAGGTAATTGCTGTCTGGCTGATAGCTCTCTGAAATATGTCACTTATTGGAGCATGTGAATTTACAGGGCCGTGTTTAATAATCACCGGCAGCCGGTTTCTTCATTGGTGATAGTGAGTGATAACCAGCCTGCGGGCTCTAGAGAGTTCGCAAGCCAAAAGCCTGAGCTCTCCGGAGGAAAGCAAGCTCGGTACAGAACAATAAAGTGCATTTGTGAAGAAAACTGAAAATGCACATTTCGCATGTAATACCCCCCTGGGTCGCAAATGTTTCTGATTAACAGGGAAAACGCAGGAAACAAAAATAAAAAACACGAAACAAAAAACACATGCAAATAGTGTAATTTGTTTTGCCACCGAAAGGGCCTGGAGAGGTCGACATCAACGTTAGCTCGTACCTGTGTCAACACAGAGGTCAGAGTTCAATCCTCCCTGTACACAAAACTCATATTTTAATTACAAGGTGCAGTGCACGTTCACGTACTGCAGCGCAAACGTGAAATAACGGCGGAATGGGAAACATCTGGTCTCTCGAACATTGACCGGAGATGGAGAGGGAGTTATTCACTTCTAACGAAAGCCTGGTGAAATCACATACATTTTGAATAATGCTGAATCTCTTGGGCAGCTTATCGGGTGCTGAGTACATGTATTAGGGCTTAAGCAATATTACTTTATTAGAGCTTAGCTTGGCTAATATCTCTGCTCAATACAGATTTATATGGCTTGAGTGGTCAACAGTGGTTCAGCATGCTCAGTAGGGATGCTCTTTAAAATTAATATTATAGATCAACCAAATTACGCCCAGAGCAGAGCGGCCCACTGCGTCCCAACAGTTTTAATATACGTGCCGTTGCTCGGGATTGAAACTCTCTTCCTTCTGGTATTGAAGAGTTGTGGAAGCACAACTAAAACCTCAGGTCTGAATGGCAAAGTTTTCGTTGCATCCTCGCCGCTGCTAAAAACAATGACCGAGAATCGTGTCACCGATCAGAAATACAGAGAATGCGGTGCAACCCAATTCCCCGCTGGCGTTAATTGAACTGCACGTCATGTGCGCGTTTTCAAACAAGTTTGGGAGTGAAAACTCACAGAGAGCTGCCATATTGTTGTGAAATCTAGGCCACAGCATGTTCACGCTGCTGTGTTGACTGTATGTATGCCACTGAGAACGCACACCAAAGATCTCTCTGTATCTGCGCCAGGACGCATTCTGCCTTTCTACCCACAATGCAACGCTGCCACTAAAAATAACAAGGGAGACACTGCAGGAAGGGTCCCGGAGAGGAGCGAAGCTGGGTATGACCCAAAAGCTGGATGTCAGTTTTCCAGAGCAGCGCTCAGGGAAAGTATGAAATATGGAGTGATCTGATTGCTCTCAGAAGAGCAGGGAGCGACCCAGACCAGCCACAGACATTAGCCTGTGGGCATAACAGAGAAATGCTGTATTTCAGCTATCCCAAAGCCTTGCTTTCTATACTGAGAGAGAGGACAGTGAGAGCGCAGAGCATGCGGCGTAATGTACGAACCATAAGGGAAAAATCGCTGTAGCGACTTTCATCCTGAACCTACTAAACATTGCCTATTAGACCTCACCTGAGTTCAGGTGATTCCATCAAGATAAAACAACCACGAGAATTCAACCAAATTCAATATACTTTATACCAAACTAGACTCAACGCGACAAAAATATAAATTTTATAAACTAATCACCAATTAAAAAATAAATAAATAAATACATAAAATACATATATATATATATATATATACAGAAAAGAAAAAATCAACTAAAATATAACTATATTACAAATATATATTTTCTATTTAATATTTTTAATATAATGTTTATACAAATTAATACAAAATTTAAAAAGTAAACTAAACAAATGAACTAAATTAAAAATCCACTTCACAGCAATAAACAGTGTAATATGCAACTACCGTGAGGCTAATTCAATTAGAAAATTACTAAAAAGAACCATAAATGTAGTCGCTTACATACATGATATATTCATTTGACTTCACTGGCTTCAAACTTGTTGTTTTAAATGTTTGAGTGAATACAAATAAAATTTAAGAGCTTTTGAGGAAGAAATGTAATGACTTGGAATGGAATGGAATCAAACAAATAAAATAAAACATAAACAGGGTTTCAAATGACAGAATTTTTACTTTAACCCCGAAAGTTTAGTTTTGGGTAAAGCAGCCAATTTCTCGTGGTTTTGCTGCGTTTCAGTGGTACAGGATAAAAGTCGCTCGAGTAACGTCTCCTTATCAGAGTGTGCTGGTACTTCCACGAGCTTTTGACTGTTGTCTTTCCTGAACGAGCAACGGGAGATCGTTTTTAATTGTCATGCATCATGGAAATTATGCAAGCCTCTTCAAAATAGTAATCGTTTTGACACCTTTTCAAGACACAACACTCGACTGAGCAAATGGATTTGTGGATGTACTACACTGACTAATTTCTGATTTAGTTCATTTGGAATGCATGCACTCACTCCATGTTGTGTTCCGTCTCTGTTTTTCAGCAGAAATAATTAGCCTCCTGAGAAATAAAGGTGTGTTCGCTTCACGCAGCCTGATTCTCCATCCTGGCGATAACTCACTCACACCTGACCACACTGTCTGTCTGTTTGTGCGTGCATGTGTGTGTGTGTGTGTGTCAGTGTGTGAGGATCGGACTTTTCAGAGGCATAAGAGCACCACTGAAAACTTTTTAAAGCATATCTGTCAGTAGCCAGGCGTCATCAATCAAACGCGCTGTCAAAGCAACACGTTCCTTTCAATTTTCGGCCCTCTGCTCAGCCCGAGAGCCAGGCCTCCCCCTGCGCTCCTCCAGCCCAGATTGGAGTTCTCCGTCTGGGGTGAGTCGGCGCTGATAGAGCCCAGACTCTCCGGCTGTCTGGCGCTGGTGCCACCCTGAAACCCCCACAAAACCGGCACTGAGGCCCCAAAACACATCCACATAAACCAGCTGCCCAAACCCCCGTCCAACACACACGCTCATACACACAAACATAACAGGGGGCTGCTTTTCATCACACTCTCCCCTAACATTTACTTTCTAAATAAATGCTTTACAAGGGAACAAAAATATGAAGGAACAAAAACTAAAGCCTAAACCCACCTTTTCAACAAGACAAAGTGCTAGACAAATAAACCCGCAGTTTCACTGACATCAGCGTCAAGCTTCTACAGTCATAATTCAGATGGGTTTGTACACGCATGTTACAATTTCTTCCATTAAACAAACCAGGCTCTACACTCTAGTGATAAATTCTGTGAACACACATTTTATTATGTGCTGACATATTATCAGAATTAAGTGAAGTTATACGATCACAACACAGAAATGGATCATGACAGAACACCACATTAATTCAGGTCTATATTCATCAAAATACTGAACCAAGGAAGCACACCGGGTAACTTTACCTATAATAAAATTACGTATAATGGTGTCCACAAGTCTAAATAAAATGATTTTTATAATTCTTACAAACTATAATTATTTTATTTTATTTTATATATATATAATGTATTTCATTTTACTTCATAATATATATTTTTTTACATTTATGAAATAAAAAATGTTGTTGTTTATGCTAGATAAAAAGGTTCAAATTAGATTTTTGAATTCTAGATTTTCAAGGTATAGACCTTATGCACCAGAGAAAGAGAGCTTTCTCTATCTTTAGAATATTGTCTTTGAAATTCCGTTTTTGCGGTTGCTCTGTATATTTCAATGGCATCGCTGTCGAAGAGTAATTCTGCTGAAGTGGATTTACTTATCGTAGAGTTAACGAAAGTTATCATGAGCATTGTAATGTTTATCATAAGCATTGCAAAGCAGATGTCTTAACAAATGCCGACCGGGAATTTTTTTAAACGAGCTGTTCATTCAAACTACGCAAGATCGCTGTGAAAATACAGACCGGAAGTCAAAAGACAACGAACATAGCGCTGAAAAGGGGCGGGGCTACATAAAGTCTATAGTCTCAGATTTTTCACTTAAATAAATCTAAATTTTACTCTATGTGCTCATATTTTACATGATGTCACAACAGTTAACTGGGAGAGGTTTTGTTTTAAATTCTTGGTCCCTTTGTTTTCACTTTTTCATAAAAGCAATAAGCCACTTGAGCCCATGCTACAGTAATTGTATACCAGTTAAAGCAGTGTATGGCAATCTGTACACTGTAAAAAAAAAAACCGTAAAAAAACGGTAATTTTCTGGCAGCAGGGGCGCCAGAAAATGTCTGTTAAAAAACGGAAAAATACTGTCAGGAAAAAAATTGTAAAAAACTGTAAAAAAAATGGTAATTTCTTATCCTATAATTATGGTTTATTACTGTTATTCTACACAAAATTATCTTTCATTATCTGATATAATGTTAATTTACTGACCTATTGAAGTATTAATATCTGTTTTGTACCACTGTAATACACTGACAACCAACAACCACAGTGGTGATGAGAGTCACATGATCATTCAAAGCTCATTACAAGCAGCTCTTCCACAAAAGAGTTAATACTAATATATTGAAACTGCACAGTGTCATTCGCACAAACATTAAACACCATCATGGTAACACATGAAATTTTAAAAATGCCATAAACATTAGTTTAACAACATTAAATGTAACATAAAACCCTAATATACATAACTGATTCGAAAAAAACTAAGAAAACTATGAAGAAACATAGTTATTTCAACAAAAACACATCAAATGTGAAGTGTCACGCAGGGAATTGTGGGAATGTCAATTTACGGTTTTTCACTGTAAATTATACAATGAGTTGTTCTTTTTCACTTTCAAAAACTGTAAATTTAAATGTATTTTACAGTAAAATTACAGTAAATGTACCATTAGATCTATCACAGTTATTTACCGTATATAGTACGGAAATACTATTATTTAACCTTAAAACTCACTTTAACACCCACATGCTTAATGATCTTCAAGGAAAACATGTTAAATGACTGCTGATTTCTGCAGTTATACCTTCTTTTCTGTATTTTCTAATTTAACAGAAAAAATCTGTAAAATATTACGAATATTTTATGTAAAATTACACATAACCCTGTAAAAATACAGACAATTTCCTTTAAAAAAATGTAAAATTGGTGTAAACCCAAAATACAAGCAATTACCTGTAAATTTAATAGTGGACCTTTAAATTACAGCAAATATCTGTAAAATAACAGGAATTCGCTGTATAATGACAAAACGGCTAATTTCTGTAAAAAATACAGGCCGTTACCTGTAAATTTACGTTTTTTTTTTACAGTGTATGGTAAAATCCCTATGAAGCCCAGCATCTCATGTCTTATTGCTTTATTTTATTTTACCACACAAAAAACATGAAAAAACTAAAAAACATGGTATGTTCGATGGATTGTTTGTGTGTGTGTGTGTGTGTGTGTGTGTGTGTGTGTGTGTGTGTGTGTGTGTGTGTGTGTGTGTTGAGGTATCTCAGGCATGCTGGCGCGAGGGTAACCAGAGGCCAAAAATCTCAAATGTTAAACTCCAGTGGAGGTGAATGGTTGCACTTTATGTTGCCCAGGAAACAAAAAAATTGGAGCATAATGTGTGCATTGATCACCCATGTCTGTGTAAGTGAGCAGCGTAACCCAGAAATGTTTACTTAATGTCCAGTGCGTTTAGCTGAATATGAATGTGTTGAGAGCACTAAGAGAAATCCAATCAGACTTCATACTGTTCTGAAAAGTAAAAAAAAAAAAGAATATTTGTGAATTTAGATACAGAGCAGACAGTTAACGAATGAACGGCCAAGAGCAACCCAATAGGGAGGGCAGTTTTACAGATCCAACTTTTTCCTTCTAGAAGCGGCCAAAGTTTCCTCTGCAAGATTGTTGGAATTATTTAAATGATGAGCACAATCCACTTGACTTAAACACAAACTGATTTTAAAGTAAATCATAATCGTAAATTTGTAAATCGTAAAAAAATAAATAAATACCAACTCTTAAAGGGGTCATTACATGAGCAATCAAATTTGCCTTGATCTTTTGACATAAGACGTCTTCACCATTAAAGCATCCTGCATGATTCACAGCTTAAAACATCCTCCTCATTATAAGCAAAGCATTTATTTAATAAAGATCCCAAAAACAGCTTGTTTTGATATTGCTGGATCTGTGACATCACACGGACACATACACTTGCATATGACTGCCTCCAGAGCAAGACATTGATGAATCATTGCATCGTAGGCCCCGCCCACTGGCTGACATTTGCCTACACTGGATTTGGACGTTGCATCGCATCAAAAGCATATAGAACTCATTATAATCACTGACACTGTCTACAGTATACAGAAGTACGTTCAGTTTCTGACATAATCTACGCGCTTGAGTCTGTCGACAACAGGACAAATGGAAGAGTGGGAGAACGTTCGCTTTGATGCGTCCGGTTTAAACGGCTTGTTTGAGTCTCTGTACAGACATCCAGCATTCTGAAGCATTTTAAACATAAATCTTGGGGTTGGCTAAAAGAAAACTTCATACATCACATGACACACACTAGAACTACAACACCCATGTTGCTCACATATACTACAACAACTCCTACATTGCTTGCACATCTTAAATATGCAGCTAAGTTTATTTGAAAAACTCAAACATTATGGTTCATATCTAAAAAGGAATAGTTTAACAAAAAACGATGTCATCGGTTATTCACCGTAATGTTATTCCAAAACTTTATGCATTTATTTATTGAGCAGACAATGACATGGACTCATTGTAGACGAAAAAAAAAAAAAAACTTTTTCAAAATATCGTCTTTTGTGCTCCACAGAGGAAATAAAGTCTGGAATGACATAAGAGTTGGAGAAAATAATGGCAAAAGGTTCATTTTTAAACTATCCATTTAACTCATTAAGTAACAGCTCCTTGCACTCAGAAATCAACAATGCCCACATATCTCAACGTCATTCTGAACGCCAGCTCAGAGCGTGCATGAAAGGGGTCCGCAGAGATGCATTGTTACATTTTATCATTTCGTTTCGAAATTCACTCTAGGTGAGAATAGGCTGGACCTCTGTGTTAGAATGTGAAACAGAGCGGGATTTCCAAGGGAAAAGTAGAAGTATTTCAGTCCCTGACCACAGATATCCTGCTCTTTCAGAAACAACTTCAGCAGCCAGTCCTTTAGAATAAATAATTCATATCTTTGTATAGGGTGGGCAATGGCTGTAACATGAAATATTTCAAATGGAAAAACATAAGGAAATTCATGGTTGTGGATTTTGCGGGGTGCACTGAAAGTAGCTACATCTATAATCAGAAATATATTATTTATCGCAGGACATGACCGGCTATATTTTATTCAGCGGAAAAATAGAACCGGTACAGGTTAGGCGAGTTAGTCTGCTCTGAGGAACACATGTGGCCTCTTTTCTTTTCTGAATTTAAACCAAGCGGCTTGAAGACACGCAATACATCGAGACATGCACTTCCTGCGCCGGGCAGGAGTCAAACCCGCCAAAGAGAGAGAATAAAGCGAGTACGGAACACGCAGCCGCATGACTGAAATACAAAATCACTGAAGAATAAAACAATATTTTGACCCACAAACACTGATCAGAAACAGGCCAGCAAAAAAAAAAAAAAAAAGAAGCCATTTCTCCCTCGGTCAAGGGCATCCGTTTCATTATAAAGGTAGCGGCGCCAAAACAAATATTATTTTTGAATCTTTCATTATCTTTCTCGCTGGAAAGGGGCTAAAACAGCATGGGTCTGTATTAGATGCGGCAGAGCCAGCTGCTGAGGCAGAGTGAACAGTCACTCAATGTCAGCGGTTCAAAGGCAGACAGGCAGAAGAGCGGGGAATTGGATAGGTCAGTGCAGACTAAAGGACAGGCCTATCTCTGAGAATCATTCTCCTCTGTCCGTCCATCTCTCTCCTCCTCTCCTGGAGTTCTGGGCGGTATCTGAGAGCCACACACCCTGTAGGTGGAGAGCCCGGCCAGGCGGGGGGCTAAGAGGCCAACGCGAGGTGACCATCAAAGACACAAGCACAAAGCCACAAAACTGATCCACCAGCGTGACAGTCAACTGCAGCCCAGTCCTGCATGCCGTGTCGTGAGAGCAACTGGCTTACAGGCGATGTGACCAGGTCCATTTGAGCACGTGAAACACAACAGCAAAATATTATTAACTCATCACAACCACAATTTTTTTCTGTATAAAATTGAAACGATAAACATTAAATTAAAGTGGATTATATTCAAAGTCGTTCCTAAATACATTAATCGTTGTAACAACACATCATATATATACATAAACATTTATACAGTATACATGCACACACATTTACAACAAAAAAGAGACACATTTTAATTTTGCTGTCTTGCATCTGAGAAATATTCAACATATGTGAAAAAAGAAAGAACTTTAGGTGTCCTAGATAAACTTGGAAAATGTTAATGTTGTTAGAAGACGTACATTTATTAGACCGCTTCTATATTACATTTGAATGGTTTTACACACATTTGTTGTTTGGCAGGTGTTTATTTTGGCCATTTTCACCAAGTCACTACATCTACATCTACTTTAAAGCCAAAGAAATGTATATTGTGATTCTTATTACAAAATATTTGGGAACACTTTATTTTGATGGTCCAATTTAGACAAGTAATATTGCAACTACAACTAACTCTCATTAGAGTATTAGTAGACTGTCTGCTTAAGTTAAAATTGCTTAAATATCTACTGTAGGTTGATATACTTAAAAAGATGAAGGCAGTAACTTTTTAAAAGGTGGTTTAATTGTGTTAGGCATGATGTGAATTGGTCAATTGGCTTATTGCCAAAATTTCACACTTTATTTCTAGGGTCGACTTTCTGTTGACAGCCAGTTGACTCTCATTAAAGTTTAGACTGTTAGGGGTAGTTGGAGTTACTTATAGTCAGTAAAATGTCTGTTAGAGGAGCAATACAATAAAGTGTTCGCAGATATTAAATCACATTAAAATGACATAACATTTGTTGAAACTTGTACAACATAAAAAGGTTTACAGCAATGTAAGTTAAAGCAATGTAAAAATATATGTTGTCATAACTTATTGATCATATAATTTTTTTACAGCATGAGATTAGATTAACATTACACTTCTAGATGTCACACACAGTGTGTATTTGTTGTCTAAAGTGTAACTAAACACACAAAGTATTACAGCTATTTTATCAGCTATAGCGAACATGTCATAATGGATGGAATAAGAACTTCTCCTGAACTCTTCTGACTTATCTACTTTTAATGAGTGGAAGGCAATTGCTCAGTTTAGCCAAAAATATGTGCAAATGCAATGCTCCATGAAAAAAGACAGAAGAGAAACACCATTCTAATGTTAGCAAACGTGTCAAGAATCTCAGCAGAAAAGAACTCGTTCCACAGAGGGAGAGTTTTCAACAACGACAGACTTTAATGCAATTATAGTAAAGCATCCAAGTCTAGAAACACACTCCAGCCCCTCTTGTGGAGACGAGACATTCCCCTGAAGAATATCATCTGTGAATCCCACCCCCAAAAAAAGAGTGTTTAAAAAAGAAAGGTTGGAACGAGTCTTAAAAATTACGGAGGGGGGAGGTTGCAGCCCTTTTTCCCTGCAGCTCTGGTGGTGGTGTGTTAATTCTTACTCTCTCTCTCTTAAATCGAACCCCTTGAGGTTCCAGAGTTGCTGCACCTTTCATTAGTGTCGGCTCCAGTCTTGCTGTCCGGGCATCATTAGCAATCTCAGAAATCAGCGTCTGACGACGGGCCATTCTTCATCTACCTGTCCGCCTGCATGGCCACCAGCAACCCCCATCCTCCTCTCCTCCACCCCATCCGCCCGTCCACACTCACGCTGTATATATACATACAAATGTTCTCCATGCACACCGGTGCGCAGAGGGGGCAAAAAAAAAAAAAAAAAACACACGGCCACCAACGACCCCCTTTCTTTTTTTTTCCACTCCAACTCTCTCTCTTTGTGATGCTGACTTATGGTGCGACAGAGACAATAATGTATTGTTACAACCGTAACCATTTGTAATAACTCTGTATACATGAACATTAGTGTTAGGGATAAAATAACAAGAAATGTAAATAAAATAAATCTGTACATTTATTTATAAATATAATACACTAAATTAATTATAAAAAAGTCAAATATATATATATATTTTAAGGTGTATATTTTATCAGTATGTTTATTAACTAATATTTAAATTAAATAATCTAAAAAAAAAATGCATCAATGTATAAATTAACATTTAATGTTAAATTAATTTAACCTATAGGTAAAAAAAAATAAAAAAAAAATAAAATACATGTATACATTTAATGTAAATATTAATTAGTTGGTAAACCCTACATTATGGGGACCAAATGTTTTTGGTCCCCATGAGGAAAACAGCTTATAATCACTAAGTGATGCTTTTTGAAAATGTAAAAATGCAAAGAGTTGTCTGTGATGATGGGTAGGTTTAGTGTTAGTGTAAGGGGATCGAATATACAGTTTTTACAGAATAAAAATCATTATGTAAATGGAAAGTCTCAATAAACCATGAAAACACAAAATGTGTGTGTGTGTGTGTGTGTGTGTGTGCTCACTTCCTCTTAACTGTACTGCCCTCTGTTGGATATCAAACAACACATGAGTGGAAGACATGAGAAAATGTCCTCATGTTTAACTCTGAGTCTCTACACACACTGAAACATGTGTGTTTTTATATTGCTTTTAGGCAGACGTTTAACATTTTAATTGCAATTGATTAAAATCCCGCTCTTCAGAACGAATCTGTAGTGTGCGGGATTGTTGTATAAATTAATTTCAGTGATATAAACTGAAGTGTTTTTAATGCAAATTATACAGCGCAAGCAATTACACTACTGATTGTTTACCATTATGTTGATACATGGTAAATCTTTAATTATTGAGAATAATCAGTTGTCATATTGTAATCATTACAAGAGAAGTGTAATGTTTACACGAGGGTCGTCACAGTCTCAGCTCTGGTTTTCTGCTCTATAAAACATTCTTTCCTCTGCTCTCAGCACATGTATTAGACCAACATTTTTGCACACCTCATTATCTCATTGCGTTTCTGTTCAAATATTTGTTTTTGGATCGAGCCGTGCCGGTTAGCTTAAATTTGTCATTTCCTGTTCTCAGAGTTTGGTCGATCTGCCCTCGGCCTTGTAACATATAAACATACCGCACCTCTGCTGACATCACCGCGTAACACGAGTCAAGACTCCGAGCTCTGAAAGTTAACAAGAAATCCATCCAAACCATAAAGAATAATTAGAGCAGAGCAAAAACACATGATGATTTCAGAAGAACAGACCACAGACACTGCGGATCTACCGAACCGACCGTTTGCGTCCTCGCCAAAAAGATCCACCCTGTAGTACGATGCGTTTAAATAATACAGTTAAACATTTAAAATGTCCCAGTGATTGGCATGTAGCTTTAATGACTCTTTCGCTACATTACATATCCTCTGCCAAGCTTGGTTTAACTGAGGCAGCATTTTACAAGTGTGGGTTTGCTAAACTTGTTTCCACATTTTTACAAGGTCATTAACTCATGTAATGAACTCTAAATGCACTGCAAACAACACTTGATTAGAAACACAAGCATGCAGTGCATTTCTGTATTTAATTTAAGCATTATGTCAATGAGTTATGACATCTGTTTTTCGCTTAGGGTCGCGTATGTGTGTGCGTATGCATTTTGGGATTGTATGGAGAGCCGTTCACGTTCTTTTCCACCCGCAAACACATTAACGTCCTGGACTGGATATTGTCCTTCAACACAACAGATGCTTCCTTAAAGGGCCGGCTCTTTTGGGGCAGAGTTTGGCCCCGCTACAGCCCCTTCCCCCACCATCCCTTTAAATCATGCTTTCATGGACATTAAAAATAGAACAAATCTGAACAGAGAAACAGAACAAATGCAGAAACAGACAGTGTAGAATGAAGCATTCAGTTTACGCTAAAAGCATCTAAAAACACAAGCGGGGGTCATGTGATATCGCTCCCTCACGACACGCAGTATATTTTTTATTTAAATAAAGCACTGTCACTACCTTTTTAGGTATAATAGGTATAACCTTTTGCAATGACATTTTTCCAGACCGTTTTCCATCCTCTCTCTGGTCCTCAGGCTGTTTTTCTACAGCACCTTTCTCACTTTAAGACTTCTAATATGTAAATGGAATCTGTTACGACTGTCTAAACTCCATGCACTGATATAGCTCACGCTGTCATCAGGGCTCAGTTGCTAAATAATGAGTAGTTATTTGCAAATATGGTAATTTGTTAAAGTCAACATGAGAACTACACTGACCTTAACTTTTTTAATGCACATCCCTGGTCTTACGATTCATCGATGCCAGTTCTTCATAATCTTTCATCAGAATTTAAAAACTTGCTTGTAAATTAATGTTCTTTTCTGTTGACGTAAAAAGACCTTTCTTTACCATCCAATCAACTCCCAAATTAATTAAATCAATTCCCGCCCTGCCCTGCATACATTTAGCATTGAATTAATCAGAAAAAAATATAAAGTGCCAATAAAACTAATCATAAACACCATTCAAATGTTTGGGATCAGTAGGAAAAAATTTTTGTCAAAATTTTGCCAAATAGTAGTGGATAGGCTATGATGTGCCCTCATCTTCAAAAATCATGAACAAAACTACACCGAATGAAAGAAAATACAACCCAGACAATGTTAAGTACATAGTTGCATATGATTGGCCCTAAAAAATGTATGGTAGTACATATAAATTTTTTATTTTAAGGACATTTTGCTTATTTCTCTACATAAAGTGAAACTCTTGCATTTCAAAACAGCAAGGACAATCCCATTTTCCACTATAAGTCCTTTTTAAACATTTACAGATTAGTTCTAGCTCGAGTACACCCAGCGGAGCAATAAATACAGTCGTGCATATACTACATTTATTGATATTCGGGGGCAGCTCAGCTTTCATGTGCCCTACAAGGCCACACATGACACATGTGCCCAACATGCTCGAGGAACGGATCGGGAGGAACGAGGCCTGAGACAGAGATGAGAAGTGAAGAGGAAGGGTTTGTTTGTGCTGTGTGGAGAATGAGATAAGCTGGATTGAAACTGAGAGACTCCTCCATATCTAAATGTAATCTCAGCACTGGATGAGGTGAATACAGTATCAGAGCACGGGATTGACGTTTGTGAACGATACTGACTGAAAAAAAAGGTAGAGACGAATAACATATCCTGCCTCGCTCGCCCTATTTTATAGCTGCGTACATTTTTTCATTCTTCCGGGTGGATTTTTATCACTTTAAGTGCATTTTTCTTCACTCTGAATGCTGGACTTTCCAGCTCTTAAAAGTTGCATCAGATTAGAGGAAGAGTCGTGACAAAAAGAGAATTACATGATGAATTAGATGTACTTGAAGGGTTTTTCACTTTCTATATGGTTATATCCTCACTGGACAATAAGTTTCGACTGATAATTCAAAAGCGATATCTTTCAAACTCGAGGAAACCGGTTGGGAAAGTGCACTTTCTCGAAGCCTCGAAGTGCCGTAATCATGCGGGCTATTTGTGTTGACCTTTTGACATGCTACTCAATTACTCATGATGGACAAATACCTGCTCTGGTCTCTAATAATGAACAAACTCCTGACAAATCAACCATTGGGAATGATAAAAACTCCTCTTCAGCTGGTGTGTGGCCAAAATTTGATAATCGCTATTAATTCTGCACATATTGGCAGCCCTGACAGCATCCGAGTGACTGCGGAATCTAATTTGTCCCATACGAGGATCCATCATTTACAGCAACGGATGGTCGTAGTGGTGAATAAACCAGACGAACCTTGCCGATTTGTCTCTCTGACAAAGAGAGGAGGAGGAAAAGCGACATGAAGGTGCATTCCAATCGATAGAGGAATCCCTCGGATTCGGACTCCAGCTGAATATTTTCCCTCGACTTTGCATTTTTACTCTCCTTAGTAAGTCAGCCACTGGGGAGCGAGCTTGTTTCCCCTCTCCGCCTCATCAATAGCTAAATCCTGGTGAACAAGTGACATGGAGAAGCTGGAATCAATAGTCCAGCCTGCGTTTTCCCCTCCTTCTGGTCAAAATGGTTCTACACAGTTGACAGGCATGACAAGCCGAACATGATACAAAATCATTATCAGCAGGCCATGGAGATGAGTGCAGAAAAACATGACACAGGCATTAATGGCCATGGCCGGTGCTGAATAAACTAGCTGCTCGCTAAAGGATTTGTCAAGTGGAAAAAAGATGCGGGCGAAACTTCTCCCTGCGTATCGATTTTTGGGTGGTATCGAGCCACTGGTAGCGAAATCGCAGTCAATATGACACCGCGGTGAGCAGAGGATGTCAGTGCTGGAAATGTTTTAATTTGAGCCTGTGCAGGAAACACACACTCGCTCTGGCTTTCATCGCACTCGTGCTCATACACTGGCCTGATACGGACTTTTACTTTAAATAATGAGCATAACAGATAAAGTGTTTTATCACAAACATGTCTGCCAGTTTGAAACACATGTCAAATTTAGTTTGAAAACCTTTTTGATTTAATGAGTCTAAAAATGTCATGTGCTGTCAAAAGTAATAGCATATTTTCCCCACATCTCGAACACATTTTTTTTTCATGGACAATTTATTAAAACATATAATCGTGGATTTTTTCATCATGAATATGATATGCCATGTGATTAAAAATGGCTAAATTTGCCATTGACCCATAAAGGCTCATAAAAACAACATTTTATAATAATTTACTTACACCATATGCCCCTTTTTCCGTCCTGAAGTGGATTGTTCTTACAGTATCATCGGTATAGTGTGGAAAGAATGGCTGTATGTGTTTGCAGGGTCTTTTTATCTTTTTCTCCGTTCTCTCAATACTGAAGGTCACTGCATGAATTATGTGCATTAAACCGGCTGTGGAAAAAGGCAGAAGACATCACTGCCTCGTTCATGTTAAGAACAAGACGGTAACACTTTGTTTTACAGTGTCAGTTAACTATAAGTAATTACATGCAAACCAAACCAAACCCTGATCCTATCCCAACAGTAAGTACATGTAGTTACTTAATATTACTCAGTACTTAAATGTATAATTACAGTGTAACAAAGACACCTTACAATAAAGTGTAATCAAAAAGACTTTCACTGGATACCAATAAGTGTCCATTTTGTCTGTATCACTGTAATGCAATATGTATTGATTGACTGTTTTTATCTTTAGCAATTAATAATTTTATTTATAAATAGTTTGCTTGTTCAGTAGCAGTTAGCCCCCACCCCACACACACACACACACACACACACACACGGATACATTCTGTATCTTGCTGTGTCAGGGAACTTTAATCAGTCCATGGCGCAAATAGCTCACATCCTGTCTTTTCATTATTCCACGCTTATTGGCTTTTTGGAGGCAAAAGAAGAAGTTCTTTAAGCGGGAAAGTGTCTCAACTCAATTAAAAATTAAAATCAAACATTTTATAGAGGGTGAACTATTAACACAAGTCAAAGAATATAGGTCATACCACAAAGAGAAAAAGAAAAGCTTATTAATTAAATAATAAGGCCAATTCCGGCACTATCAGACCCTGTCAACTCATTCCAGCGGAGAGGGAAAAATAAATTGCCCGGCTCGAAAGAAGCTCATTTTAAGCTTGTTTACAGCGGTGCCCGAAAATGTCAGGTTAACTAAATCCCGAACTTGCTTCCCGGCTACAGTGAGAGGTAATGAGTTGATTGAAAAAGGGGGGGAAAAAAAGCTGATTAGTCCTTAACATCGTGACACAGGCCGCATTAGGAACCAGAGTAATCCAGGTCAGAGTGGAACAGGGTCATCACAGAAATTAACTTTTTGTTCATTAATTTGTCTGGATTAGTCGAGGGCAGAAAGACAGCAAATCTGCTCCAGTTTTTCTTATGAAAATCATTTAAAAGTGTACATCAATTGTGGCTGATGGGTGACATTGGGGTTAATCAGCTTGATGTGTCCTTTTAATTGCTTTCTATTCAGAGTAAATTCATTAGATAATGTTCTCTTCGAAATTCCGGAATCAATTTAACAGAAGAAAACCACATTAACAGCTTTGCTTTCATTACCGCGTGTTGTCATGTCACAAGACCTAGGCCAGACTTCCTCTAGGCAAACACGTTTGTGTACCGTGATTACTTACAAGGGATTTATTTCAAATCCATTCTTTTCTCCATTACCGATTTGCCCAAATTCAACACCGAATTATAACAATGAAATAAGCCCCGAAACCCCATTTAATCACCAGAGTGAGCCGGCACACTCAAAGGCCTGTATCGGTAGCACTGGTTGTTATTTGTGGTTAATTTGGACTGATTACAATGTGGGTAGTCTTTGGCCTGAGGCAGAGAGATGCTGAAAGAGAAGACACGAATGGCAGCGGCACAAGAACGCTTTCTCCGCCGTTGGAAGAACATAAAGGAGAACGCTTGGCATTGTGTGACGTGAGAATTTCACAGTCCTGAATGCGTCAATCACCGTACTTCAGGACTTTGTTTGAGTCATTAAGATGGCCGTCATCTTGCGAGGTGTCCACAAGTAATTTTCTAATGGCTGGGCACGTTTGGCCGTGGGGTAAATTCGGTGACGACGGGGGGGGTGGATCATCCTAGCGACGGAGAGGTGATAGCAGTTAATTTATCAATTATTTGAAGAGGATAAATTTGATTTTCTACACATTACAAGGCATGAGCAGTAAGGCACACAGTGAATATGGCAACAGCTAAAAGTGCACAAATTGCTTTAATAAAATGATTAAATAAAAGTGATAAAATTATCAGAAACATTATTTTACTAAGCATTTTTTTCCCTATAGGGAAACTAAGATATAGTACACTGTGTATACAATAGTTCCTGACATGTAAATAATATATTTTTTTCCACGGTTGCAGTGATGTACAGTGGTCATCATAGCTGTTATTTGTAACCATATTAAAGCCATAAGCCACTCAAGGCTGTGGTTATTTTACCATAGGTAAGATTCTTAATCATGGTAAAATCATTGTAGCACTTAAAAAAAAAAAAATAATAATTCCACTACAATACATGTATTGTAAACGGTGCATGTACAAACAAACAAACAAATAAATCAGAAATTGTATTTAAAATACAGAAATAAGAAAAAATATATAAATAAATTAAATGTGCTAATATTAATTTATTAATAAAAAAAGCTTATTATTAAGTTATTAAAATTGCTTGTTTGTACAGGGACGATTCACATTAAATGCGTTGTAATGGCATTAGCTAAAAGCTACATTTTAATATATTTTTTTTTATTGTATCATTCGTTTAACCAAGTTAAGTTTATAAATAAAAATGATCAAAATAAACAAAACCTTCCACCTGATTGAGTAAACTGCTAATAAAATCAAATCTAATTTTGATTCTAATTGGTTCTCAGATGCTGTTGACTTTATTAGCAAACAGATCCAATCACTGCCTTCCTGCTAAACTCCCCCAAACACACACACACACACACACACACACACACACACACCTCCGTCTCCTCCCAGAGCCGATCCTCTCCCCTACAGCCGCCCCATGCAGAGCCTCCACATAATCAAGGTAATTTGCCTGAACTTGGGGGAATATTTACTACATCCAGACTGGCTTGGTTTGATTGATATCTACCCTTGTGACTTATTAGGCATTGTCAGAGAAAAAGGCCCTGCGGTGATGTTAAATAATTTTTCATTGATAATCACCCTGTCACAGCTATCGAGACAACTTTTTGAAGACCAACCTGACTGCGACAGGAGGGGAGGGGAAGAGAGGAGGTGCTCAGGGCCGACACAAGGCCTCTTAATTTCTTAATAAATGCTTCTTTGGAGTAGGACAGGGATTAGGGCCGAGAGAGCTGTCACAAGGACAGGTGAGAGAGGAATTGGCAGCCTTTAATTTCTCTGTGAGGAACGATGAGGCTCTACGGGGACTAATCTCCTTATCAACACTGAGCCACCGCCTCAGGGCCAGTGCTGCCATTCACACCAAATCACAACCCCCATTTCCCTCCGACGCAGAGTTGTGCATGGCACATTCAACTTAAAACTAATGGTGCCCAGTTCTGTATCACGTTTATTCAATGGGGCACATGTGTGAGATGGTTTGATGGCTAGAGCGATGACTGTGCATTGAGGAAAATAGCAGATCTGAACATGTGTCCATGCAAAGAGGACTGGATCTGGAACTGAAACAACCTCAGTCTCAGACAGACCACCCACAGTCCATCCAAAGACCTACTGAAGCAAAAATCGCTAGTTCTAACCTGATTGGCTGGGGCTACGCAACTTCCAGAAGCGCACGGAAAGTCTGTATGGAAACAAAAAGAACCAGGTATCACATCGATTCTGCAGGTTAGTGCCATCAAATCTTTGAAAGATATTGAGTTAATTGCAAATTAAACTAGATATTCATACAGAACTGTATAGTTTTGCAAATTAACTCATTTTGTTTTTGAATTATGCCTTTGAATCAAAATGCATGGAAAGAAATGGTCATTTCAAAATCTGCACACATTTCTTCACATTTTACACTGTGGCATATTTTTTATAGTAAAAAATAAAAACAAATCTGCATAAAGTATTATGGCAAAAAAATAAAAAAACATAGTTATAACTGTGAAACATGGACAGAAACTGTCAGAAACTGAATTATTACAGACAATCCCACCTGTAAAAATCACAAAACAAACTGTGATTGGCTGTTCATGTCAGTCAGACCTTTCTTTTACAAAAGGCCGATTCTTAGCTAGAAATAGCAGTGTTTACATGCAGACTTATTTTTCATTAGTATTTCAACAGTTCAGTTGGTACGAAAAAAATATCACACCATAAATAATAAACATTTAAAATTAAACTAAAACAATTTATGTCTGTCTGAAAGAGGTTTTGAACATTTTAAATCCATTAAATAGCATCATGACTGTCACGTAAATATTAAAAAGTCCCTTAAACGCAATTGGAATCTTGCATTTTCAAAAATGTAATGTAAACATAGATAACTTTATGCCGCAAGTCAAATGCCTGGCTATTGAGAAACTCTCAACTAGTCTCTGAAAGTTTTCAAATTGTGTGCCAACTGTGAAGCCATACACATGGGGAAGTCTAAAAGCTTTCCTGTCACTCAAATTTAAGAAATAAAAAAACTCCCACAGTTCTCACAAGCTCTCTTCTGTCAGCGTGCATGGGTTCACTGCTGTTTTTTGGGGGGTAATATTAATATTAATGTCCATGTGAGAGTACCTCTAAACAGGGGGAGTGGTGGTGGCTGTATAAGGCGTGTAATATAAGATGACATGTGGGGCAGATCAACAGCTCTCGTCACGGTCTTTCCTGCTGGGATCTCTCTTCACCTTCCACTCCAGACTTTTATCAATTACTGTCCCACACAGCGACAGCCTGCATTCACAATGACTCTGCTGCCGTCAAAACATCAATGCACGTTTAGCGGTTCCTTGGAGTCAGAAGAGGGCATGTTCATTCACGACAAAGAAATCCACGTTAATCCACACTCTGTACTAGCCTAACAAGGGGACAGACTCTGCTAAACTCTTAGTCATGCTGTTGCTAGACATGGACGATCATAACTTACACAAAAAGTAAGTAATGTCCATGTTTGACATCACATTAAAGTAAACACCTAAATGCAAGCGCAGAGGAAGTCTGGGTTTAAAGGTTGCAAATAAGTACATTTATGATAGACTTTATCTTGAGGTATATATTTAATAGTCAAATGTGTCTTTGAACCAGAGCACACTTACCAAATCAGAAAGGGATTTACAGCATAATGCAACAGGATCACTTTTTAAAGTTTTACAAATAACTTTTTATTCTCTAGTTCTATACAACCGGGGGTTTCAAACTAAGGTCTGCAAACAATTTCAGAACAACAAATGTTTAAATTAGTTCGATTCTGCAGAATAGTCATGATTAATCTAGAATAGATAGTCATGATTAATTCTATTGACAGACATATTTTAACAGTAATAAACAAAAACAAACCTGCATTTAGTTCTATGAAAGAAAGCGAAACAGAACAATACTTCTTAAACTTCAAAAAACCTCATGGGGAGAATATTTATTTTATTTATTAATTTGAACTCATCTGAAAAGGTTTCTCTTGTTTCTCGTATAGGCTACATCTAACATCTATGGAAGCTTGTTTCCGCCACAGAATAAAAAATAAAATAGGTAATTGCGACATTTTCTCTCAATTCTGACTTTTATTTCCTCATAATTGTGAGTTTACATCTCACAGAGATTGAAAAGCCCTGCTTTAGACAACTTGAAATAATTTGGAAATCAATACACTGATCTGAAGAACCTCAAGAACTTTCAATAATCTAAAAAAGAAGGCCCGTGAATGGAATTTGATACAAATAGCTAAGCTGCTGCACACACACACAAACATCGAAGAACCTTTATTATTATTAGTATTAGTATGAACATGGACTACAAGGTTTTCCCACCTCTGCACATATACGCGGTACCACAGGCCTGTATACAGGTCCACTGTAGAAGTAACTGATCCCTGCAGAGTTGCCTTCGTCTCATGAGGTTAAAATCATTCGCTGCACAGGCTTGGAAATTGCCTCTCACTTAGACAACTTCAGGTGGGGTAGAGCCCAGTAATCTGCTGCACTTAATGAAAAGTTTAAAACAGTGGGTGAAGGGTCAGGACCTCCCAGCCTGCTGGAGTTCCAGTGTAAATTGTCTGAATTAACCGTGAGTATACGGTCTGAAATCGTATCCCTGCGAGGAGCAGAACATGCAGTAAAGGCGTTACAGCTCGTTAACTTCCCCCTCAAAACAGATTATCCTGCTACTGCCCATCAGGGAACCGCCCGCGTCCGATTGGCCGAGAGGGCGTTCGTCGGTATTGATCAGGCAAAACCAATCGTGCGGGTTTATGTCCACTGTTATGGCAAATATTTATGGAGGACACATTAGCCAATCATTGAACAGCGATAATGGGGAGAGTGCAGCTGGGGCATGATCTCATCGGGTGAAAATTGGTTGAAGGGCCATTTATACGACAAACTAAACCAGCTGTCGGTGTGCAACTCAATACATGAGCTACCGACTCTGGAAACTTTAATGTAAACTCATTCAAACAAGTGCTGTTTTCCGTCGTCGCATGCAAGCCGGTTTGATTCTCAAAGCCCTAAGATGAAAACTACACATGTAGTTATGACTTTAATAGTTCAATACGGTTCTCCAACCCTTATTTATACCGTAATATCCATAATGTATCTCTAACAGGCAGCCGTTACCCAGATCCCCCCCCCCGTCTTACATCTTGTCATCTTCATGAAGGCCGAGGGTCTGAGAGCTTTGAAAGATCTTTGCATTAAGTCAGCGTGGCCTCTAATGATTAGTGTGAGTGGGGAGCTTTCATTTCCCCAGTCCTGGAAGATCACAGGGGACGGATCGCAACACCCTTCTCCCTCTGCGCCGAAAGGAGGTGATTAAAAACTTAGCAGTGAATTGGACCATCAGAGCCCTTTAAGAACCTGTTCTCTCCTCCTCTCTTCTCACTGAGAGGAGCTACCTGGGTCTTTTACAAGAGGATACATCATTAATGACGATGAGAGAGAGTTAATCATTTTCACAGTCACCTCCCCACATTCATTCCCACAATCCACCCATTTGCACTCGACATACTTCAGCCATTCCATTCCTCAAAGCTCCATTTTGAAGCCCGATTTAAATGTATATTTCATTATGGATGCATAGCTCATGCTGGGTCACGTCATATAGCTATTCAAATGATCTAGTCTTGTCTTCTCTTCATGTGTTGCCGTGAAGCACAATTTGATTTCATCAGACGTGAAGACAGTAAATCATGAAACAACCCATGTAATACTCTAAAAAAGATTATAAACAATGAGAAGTAATTTTGGGGAAACACCAAATTATATTAATAAAAGACTACATTTTAGAGATCTAAAGGTGCTTAAATAAATCTATGAAAGGGGATAAATTATTTTTTAACTATCATTAAACTATCAACTCTTGTGCTCACCAATGATGTTTTTATTGATTAAAAAAAAAAAAAATTAACACAATAATATTGTGAAATATTAAGATTATTGCAGATCCTCAGTAAAGACCATGGGAACCATACACGACCCCGATGGCCAACTTCTGTGCCAAACCAGCGTGATGAATCCAATCTTCAAGCAGAAGGAACTGGATGAAATATGTTGAATGATACCAAACCCCAATCTGATTTCTGACGTGTGATGCAGCCATAACACCATGTTCGTTCATTGGCCAGAGGAGAACTGGTCCCCAACTGAACCTTTTTTTCTCCATTCTGTCACTGATGGAGTTTGGGTTCCTTATGGCCGCTGGCTTACTTAGTCAAGGACACTTAATATTTAACAATATTATTGATCTGACTGCACCCTACTGGATAATAACTAAACGATGTGCGTGACGTTGACATTAGTGTTTTCTGCAGAACTGCTTTATAGCTGAATTTAACTAATTTAATAATTGATGACCTTTATAATGGAACTGAACACTGAACTGACTTCAGCTGAACAATGACACTTTTCTTTTTAGAGCTGCTTTACAGCCAAATTTAACTCTGTTTGACTCTGTCTGATTTAACTCATTGAATCATTATGTTACTGTTAATCATTGTAAAGCTGTTTTGAAACAATCTGCATTGTAAGTGCTATACAAATAAAGGTGGCTTTTTAAAATCTATGATGGCAAAGCTGAATTTGCAGCATTATTACTCCAGTTTTCAGTGTCATTCTAATATGTTGATTTGCTGCTCAAGAAACATTTCTTATTTTTATCAATGTTGAAAACAGTTGTGCTGATTTTTGTTGAAACTGATACTTAATTTTCAGAATTCTTTAACTGAATGTTCAAAAGAACCGCAAACATTGTCAATGAACAATTTAATGCAATTTTAGAAAAATTTGAAAAAAAGAAAACTTTAATTGTCTGAATAATTGTCCTTGCTGAATAAAAGTATTAACAATCTTACCCCAAACTTCTAAATGTTAGTGTGCATATGGTCATCAAACAGGTCATAAAAGTTCAAAGGTTGAATCAAAATGTTATCAACGAGGTCCATCATATTTTCCTGAGAGTTCCAATAGACTTCTCTGAAAACAAAGCTTTAGCTTTGTTGCTTTTAGGGTGTCAGAAGTTGTTGACTCTCCAAGCATGGCAGTGTTGGATCTGTTCGTGATTGTTAGTGATTCACTCCTTGTTTACATATGTAAAATGAGCCCACCTAATTGTCTAGTCCAATATTCCCACAGACTGTTTGGTCATTAGAACCAATAAGAAACATGGCATTCATGGCATTTGTTTGACAACATTTTCAATTCATTTTAGAAAATTCATTTGTTTTTACATGATAAATCCTCATATTAAGATTTAAAAAAATAAATAATTGTTTTAACAATATACTGATAAAATGAGCGTCAAATCAGCATATTATAATTATTTCTGAAGGATCATATGACACTGAAGACTGGAGTAATGATGCTGAAAATTCAGCTTTGCATCACAGGAATAAATTACGTTTTTTTAAAGATATTTAAATAGATAACACATTTTAAACTATCATAAAATTTCACAATTGTACTGTTTTTACTGTATTTTTAATGCAGCCTTGGTGAACTTACGAGACTTTTGAATTGTACGTATACATTGAATTATTTACTATCTTCCATTCAGTAACATTATATGTCCAAATCTCATAAACTCTCATAGTGCACCTTAAGCACCCAAGACAAAACATACGGCACTTCTTCATAACAGAGGTCTCCATTAAGCCCTCGCCTCTGTAGGCCTGCGAGCGTGTGCGCGTGAGGCGTGCCGCGTGTGCGTAATGTGTCTGTATTCCTCGGTGTGTGAGTTCAGGAGGTGAGGCTGTGTCTGTAATCTCAGACGGTGAGGGTGAGTCCTGACATGCTCCTTTTTCTGCTCCAGGAGTCACATCATCAGCGAGAGCCTCATTTTGCATACTAACAGGAGAGGAGAGGGAAGTCGCACTTGTTCGAGAGGACACACGTGGAAACCGCCCTCCGTGTCTACCCACACACCTCTCAGGTTCGCAGCAGATGACCTGCGGTTCAGCGACGCAGGAATGTCACATGAATATACATTTAGATGAATCTGAATCTCAAAAGTGCTTTGATATACATCAGTAATGACTTGAAAGGATACAGTTGTACTTGCCAAAGAGAGATCAAGGGCAGATTCATACTCAAATACAGTGCCCTCCAAAAGTTTGGAAATGCTCAAATCAGCATATTAGAATGATTTCTGAAGGATCATCAGAAATGTCCACTTCTGAAGTCGTGATCACTAGCATGTCACATTCAAGTGCTTTCTTGTCGGAAATGAACAGGGATCATGGAGGACACCAGATTTATTCTAGCCTATTCATAGGGAAATCATGTTAAAACCAAAATTATATTTAGCATCCCTTTCACTGACAACCATATAAACATTCATCGAGCTATCTATCAGCAGCTTGCTGGCGATTCTGGAATTTCAGGCTATTTTTCGTTTTAAATAATTATTCATACAATTACATATGCTCTACTTTAATGACAAGACACTGCTATGTAGCTGTTTTGAAGATAAAAAAAAATAAAAAAAATAAAGCATAGCAGTCACAGCAGCAATCATTCTCCCCTCCACCATGTTTAAAGCTTATGTCCCATACCAACTCGCAACATGATCCCCGAACTTCCCAGTGGTAAATACCATTTGAGAAGGCGTTCATGTCCAATTTTTAACAAGGACATAGCATTTATGATAATTCCGATAGCACTTGAAGGCATCATCCTTCGGATGAAATGTTAAACCGAGGTCCTGACTCTTGGTCATTAAAAATCCCATTGCACTTCTCGTAAAGAGTAGGGGTGTAACTGGCCAAATTCCCTCCAATGGCCCTTGCCAATCATGGCCTCCTAATAATCCCCATCCATTGAATTGGCTCTGTCACTCTCTCTCCTCTCTCCATCTATAGCTGGTGTGTTGTGAGCGCACTGGCACCGTTATACTGTGGCTCCCATCGCATCATCCAAGTGGATGCTGGTGGTGGTTGAGGAGAGACACCGACATGATTGTAAAGCGCTTTGGGTGTACAGTAGTACATATGAAAAAAACGCTATATAAATGCCTCATTCATTCATCCATCATAATGGCTGCTGAAACATTTTGATTGTCAAAAAGAAAACAATTACTGCTGCTCTTCAATGATCAATGATCAGTCACAATTAAAAAAATGCTAAGAAAGTTAGTTCAATTTGGTTAAACTATCAGAATATTTATAGCCAACTATAATAATATAATTCTAGTTCCAGATCAAGCACTGAGGTTTAAAGTATGTACACCTCTGAGGTGTTCAACAGGCCTGCATGCTAACTAGTATCAGTTTCAGAACAAATTACAGCCTTTAAGCCACCCTCTCTGATATATAGCACCACAGAGCACATCGAACCACATTAATGGTTTTAATATTTCACAGCTGGAGGGAATCACTGTATGGAAAAGACAGACAGAAATCCAGATAATAGCTTTCAGTTTCATTAAGATAGAAACAGTCTGTACGCCTTATAATCGAGAGACAATTTGCAAATCATTAAGAGAAACGTAAGATTACGTTAAAACACTGAGGATCCCATTTCTCAATGGATTCATAATCTTTTTGATAATAGCGATTCAAGGTTGACACAGACTCAATTGGACAGAGAAACCGCCAGTCAGAAAGCAAACACAACTTGCACTTTAACGAGAGAGAGAGAGAGAGACAGAACAGCCAAATAATCTCCTATTCAGAGCAGGTACTAATGAAGAATTCCATATATTCTAAAATTTAATTAAAACCCCAAAGATTTCAAATTAGATGCAATTTGAAATGCCTGGGGCAGAAATACATGCACTTGCGTGGCAAGGGTATCAGACTGAAAGTTGATATCGTAATTGGTCTTGATGTATTTTCTGTGTTGCCAGGCTGAGGCGAGGAGCTCATAACCATAGACAAATTCTCAGTAGATTACCTGCTCATTGAGAATGCCATCACTCAGGTCTGCTCTCCTCTAAATTACCCCGCCACTAAAGCTCTCTTAGTGAGACGCAGCTGGCCACCAGCAACACACATGCGTTATGCATGCCGCACCCACTGCACGCAAATATGCTCGGCTGAATATTAAAATATAATTGCCATTCATCCTAAGTAGCTTAAACCATTTCAATATTTTCTTTTTAAAACGATTTGGAGTCTCTGCAGTCATTATTTTCAAAGAGGCAATTCATAGTCTAATGACAGGAAAGCAAACGCAAAGGTTTACTCAAACGTGTGCTTATATGTTTTTTTTGTGTGGTTTGTTTGAGCTTTTATTAGACTGAAATGAGAGTCTATTATCTAATGACACAAGAATGCACCATATAAGATCAGCACAGAAATGTCCAGAGTCTGTTACATTCATTGCTGTAAATGCACGAGAGAACACACATACGTCTATACTCAGACTTATACGTATGAAAAAAAAATGCATTATCGTAACCTTCGTTTGAAATAATACACCATCTAGTTACAACAGGTCTTGCTCCTACTGTCGAATCATAATGAATGAATGTGACATCTCCTAAAATCTATGAGGAATGTTAACATGACAACAATAGTTTCTGTTACACAAAACAATCTATGCAAGCCAATCTAGTTGTGCAAATTCAATTTCATGCACCATTGTGATTCGAAATCAAAGCGCAACCTTAAAATACAAAAAATTAATTCATATGGGTTCTCCTAAAATCTTTGTGGATTGACATTCTTTGGTAAAAAAAATATATATTATGGTAACCACAGTTTCAAACAAAACAACAGTTATTGTTCTTACTGCGGAATCTGATTAATTAATATTACATCTCCTAAAATCTGAGGGCGAACATGGTAACAATAGTTTCTGCTAAACAAAATTGCTACGGATTTGAGATTAGCCTGGAATATTCTCACCCAAACTACTGACTGCTGCAGCTTCTGATTGCTTTTAAAGGTAAAAGCTGCCCATAACTGCTGGTCTAGGATCAGTTTTCTTCGTTATAGCATATTGACTAAACAGTTTGTTTTTTGAACTCTTGATCAACAAAGGTTTCGATTTACAAAGTGTTTTTGCAGTGTTGAGCAATGCAGCCAATCACAAAGCCAATCCCAATCCGTTGATTTCTTGAACGCAATAGCCCATCAGAAGTGTTTAAGTTAAAATCCGCTCACGTTTTAAAACGCCAGCGTTTTTGTCCAGTGCTGAGTTCTCCACTCTCACAAATCCTCTCGATATAAGTTAACTTATAACAAACAAAGTGTAGACATTATGTAGGCCTATAGATCCACTGTGCATTCAGCTTATAGTGGAACTTTGTGAGATGGCGATGAATTTAATGCAACGGTAGTTCAAAACACAACAAACGTACCGTATATTGCATTCTCACCATTTCCATAAGAGGAACTATAGACATTAGAATACATTGCCCTCATCTACAGCCAGTTTTATTTCAGTATGTTAATAGCTAGCTACCTGAATAATAATAATCTGGTTTACTGGAGAAGACATTTGAAGGTAAGCGCTCCCTTGACTACATCTACTGAGGTTTGTTACCGCCAGAGCAATATAAAAACGCAGAAGTTGAAACAGTGATAATACTGTAAAATATTAGGTATATTTTGGTGAAAATTCTAGTAAGCTGTTTTTAATTTGGCATGAATGAAATGAAGCTGAGGGATAGACATACATATGTTTTCAAAAGATTTTTGTCCAGTGGAATATTTTTATAAACCGACCAGTACACTCCTTTGAATGAGAATGTCTTTGTTCATTTTTATAACATTAAACATGGCATCCACCCTGACTTGGATACATGGTTACCATGGTACATTTTTGTAAGGACTGTGTGTGTGTGTGTGTGGGCATTATTTATCTCTGCTAAATAAAGCTTTATTCATCATTCCTTGCTTTCACACACTTTATTTTTTGCACTAATACATGAAGTGTTGAGGAATTAAAGTGCATCTGTTGGAGTCATCTGGGAACCAGGAAAGCAGCGTTCCTGAGTGTTTCTGGGAGGCATCGCTCTCCCCTCACATACATTCTCACTTGAGATTGTAAAAATGTCAGCCTGCCAATCACGAGTATTTGAATTTTCTGTTGACAGGCGCAGGCACCTGGAGGATGTGAATATGATAAGTTGTCACCTCGTCATGGAGATTCTCCATTCGGCCTGCAGAGTGAGACAGTAATAATTTTACAGACCTTCACAGTTTCAAAATAACTTTTAATATTATAGCAGGGAAAAAAGCTGTTGAATTATAAACGCCTGCCGCTGCGGTTCTTCGACACCACCATCTGTCTTTTTGATGGAGATGAGGAGAGAGAGAGAGGTGCAGAGGTCAGCCTGTAACACGGGGACGGTGAAAAAACCCACAGCAGCTGCCGGAACGCAGAGACCGGAGACTATTTTCATATGCACTTCTCATTGAGAAGCAAATCAAACTGTGTGGTCGATCTGGGGTGAAGGAAAGTCACTTAAATTCTTAACCACAACATGGGGCCTAACTGCATGTCACCCCTTTTCTTCACCACAGAAAAGGAAAAGGTGTGAAGAGGAATCGACGTGTCTGCAGTTGCTCCAACCTAAACGCTGGCCTTCATTTGTGTAGGAAATGCCTGGTGTGATGATGCAAGTACGCTTACATGATTTGAAAAGTGAGCACACCAAAATGTCGTCAATACCAGTGGGAACTTCTGGATCTCTTTAGGGCCACTTTCTGAGTTTCAGAGTCAATTAAAGAATCATGATGCAACCAAATGGTTTTGGCCATAGTTAAAAAGGGGTAGTTCACTCAAAAAAAAAAAAAAAAAGTTTCATTTACTCGCCCTCATGTCTTTCCAAACCAGTATGACTTACTTTCTTCTGCTGATTGCAGAGTTTTTGTGAAGATTGTTGGGATTCAAACAACACTGACTTTCATGCATGTATGCGGATTAGGACATGAGAGTGAGTAAATGATGACATAATTATACTACTATCACTTAAAGATGTCCCAAGTAGTGTATATTACCTTTCATGCAGTGTGTAATATATCTGTTTGTGAATGTAAAAGGTCTGGAAAAGTTTAAAGATCAAAGTGCACAACAAATAAAGTTATTGTCACATTTCTTTAATTATATAAATGTTCACATTTTTGGGGAATGTATTTTTTTTTTTTTGGGGGGGGGGGAGAAGAAATGAACAGGCCTACTTTTATTCAGCAATGACACATTTATCAAAATATTAACTTGTTGTTCAAATAATATTTGTAAATTATTATAATGTACATTATAAAAGTACAATGGGACACACAAATATTAATCAGCACAACTGTTTTCAATATTGATACTAAGAAGAAATGTTTCTTGAGCAGCAAATCAGCACATTACAATGATATTTGATGGATTGTGTGACTCTGGAGTAATGATGCTGACAATTCAGCTTTGCCATCACAGGAAAAAATTACATTTTTAAATATATTACAATGCAAAATAGTTATTTTAAATTGTAATAATATTTCACAACATAATATCTGTTTGTGAATGTAAAAGGTCTGGAAAAGTTTAAAGATCAAAGTGCACAACAAATAAAGTTATTGTCTCCTAAAAGAAACAATTGATTTTGAACGGCTGAAACGAGTCGTCACCAAATACAGTCTCATGACCTTTTACATATGTAACAATGTAATGCATTTGCATAATGACAATCTTCATTGGCTGCCCGCAAACAACATTGAGCCGCCCGTAAACACTGTAGTTGTAGCTGAGGCCTGGAATAGTTGAGAAGATGCTGTTTTCATCTATTTTTCAAAAGTTTTAAAAACATTGCTTTTCTAGTTACAAATGGCAGTTTTTATTTTAATTTCAATTCATTTCAATTCTGCTTCAAATTGCAATTCTGCATCCTGTCTGCTACCTCAATTCAAGCTCAAAAACTTTTTAAACTTTAAAATTTAGCTTTACAAGGAATTCTCAATTAAATTTTGAATTGTGCATAACCCTGACAGGAACTTCCAGCCTGTTCTCATCCCAAGGCGTCATACATGTGACGCTTGTGACATTTCGTCGAAATCTTACGCACATGGCATCCTTTAGCGTCAATATAAGACGCAGAACCCAAGGTGTCATACAGGTGACGCTCGTCTAAATCCGACGCACACAGCATCCTTTAGCGTCAATATGAGACGCAGATCCCAAGGCGTCATAACCCTAACCCTACCCCAGACCTAAACCTACCCATAACAGTGCGTGTTATATTGACGCTAAAGGATGCCATGTGCGTAAGATTTCGACGAAATGTCATATGGCGTCACCTATATGACGCCAAAGGATGAGAATGCGTTGGAACTTCCCAGTATGACTTGACGGGCCAAGGAATGTTTAGCATTGTCCATTAGCATGTACCCGCTCCTCCCCTTTCTCTGCCAATCTGACCTCTCAAAGCAAACAAAAGGCTCATTGAAATTTTAAAACTGTACGTATGGCCTCACACTTTAAGCAAACTAATGTCAAGAGTTGAGCTTGCTTTGCTTTCTGCACCTGTGCCAAAAATGATGCAGCACTAAGCCAAGACCAACATGGCCACTTGCAGCGGCTAACCGCTAACTATCCTCATAACTGGCCAGTGTTATGTGCTGTCCAGGCGCTATAAAACACTCCACTGTGGCACAATGAGGGAGAGGCCATCGTGATGTAAGTGGAGTTGTGGAATGGGATTCTGTGTGCGTTTGGTGGTGAATGAGTCTTTCGCCAGTGGAGACTGTGGCCAGTGTTTAAAGGAAGGGAATTAAAGCCCCTCAGGGGACCGAATGTGTCTGAATACTGTTTGGCTCTACATGTATGAACCGTAATCCGATCTGTATTAAATTCCTATAAAAGTTTTATTTGTCTATCGCCAGAGTTGGCCTACAGTATGTGACAAAATGTGGACAAATTTGAAGAAACAAATCAAGAGACACATTTCTTTAATTATATAAATGTTCACATTTTTGGGGAATGTATTATTTTTTTTTTTTGTGGGGGAAGAAATGAACAGGCCTACTTTTATTCAGCAATGACACATTTATCAAAATATTAACTTGTTGTTCAAATAATATTTGTAAAATATTATAATGTACATTATAAAAGTACAATGGGACACACAAATATTAATCAGCACAACTGTTTTCAATATTGATACTAAGAAGAAATGTTTCTTGAGCAGCAAATCAGCACATTACAATGATATTTGATGGATTGTGTGACTCTGGACTAATGATGCTGACAATTCAGCTTTGCCATCACAGGAAAAAATTACATTTTTAAATATATTACAATGCAAAATAGTTATTTTAAATTGTAATAATATTTCACAACATTGCTGTTTTATTGTATTTGTTATCAAATAAATTCAGCCTTGGTGAGCAGAGGAGACATACAAGTTTATGACCTCAAACTCCTGAATGGTATCATATTTAAATGGAAGCAAAACTTCACTAAATACATTTGCTTTGTGCATCTGTCATTGTTGTTTTTAACAATACTTTCTTCTCTTAAGGCTGCTGTTTTTTTTGTTTTTTTTTTTAGTTTTCGTAGTTGCACATTTCAATGCACAAAAAGATTTTAACCTCCAAATTTCAGAGAAACCAAAAATTTAACCAAAAACTAACATGATGCTGCCAAGTGAAAGTGACACATTGCCAACATGTCTTGATCGGAATGTTCAAGGGACTGAATACATCTATTATAAATAAACCAAAACAATGAGAGAAAGATGTTATGAATAACTGGCGGTTGATTTATACAAAAATAAATGTCAGTCGAATTCTGGAAAAAACAACACCAGAAGCTTCACTATGAACCTGTTCAGACTGCAAATGAATAATTTAGTCCCTGATGATTAAAAAACAATTACAATATGCACAGCGATCAGGTTAAATCTTATTCAGATGCAAGCACTACTTGTATTTTCCACATTCGTTCTTTCTGTATTTTTTTTCGTGTCAGGCCCCAGAGGTTTGAACACAATTCAATATGTATGAGCATCAACTTACAGTACTTGACTGCCGATTAATAGAAAGTTTTCAGGATGAAGATTAGCAGCATATCATGCATACAATATAGGGCCTTCTTGTTTGTGACTAATTATTTACATAGGCTACATTCCATATGAATTAATATGCATGCACAAAATGTTATGTATGCATCTATTCTTAGTGCATTATATGTGGTGAAATGTTGATTATTCAGTAGTTCTGACTACTTTGTTTGTGAAACAAAGGTATTCAACCCACTTCTTTATCCTCTTTCTTATCTTTTCTTCAAGTATCCAGCCTGATAACTACATCCCTCATGCATAAACATGAGGACAATGACCAAAGCTGTTAATGCTCATTTATTTCAATACTTTATTCTGTGCTTGATTTAGTACAAATATCCTAAGCTCTCGACACTGTTCTGTGAGCGATTCTCTTCCTTCAGTGGTTTGAGAGAGAACTTTGTTCTCGCCCAGAAACTGACACTTCATATAGTTTATGGTTTTTAATAGTAGCGGGCATAGCAGGAATAGAGCTGAGAGTTGGTGTAAGTATGTTTAGCTGTGGTAAAAGAACTTCCATTAGTTATTGGATTCAGGTTTTAAAAGGAAACCCCTGAAGTTTCCTGTACTTTAATATTTCACAGAAGAGAAATGGAAATGAATTATGTTTTAAAATGTTCTCACAATCTATTACAAGAGGAGATAAAGTGTATATTCTCAACTGAAATACTATAACAATTATTTTACAAATTGATTATTTAATGTTTCATTAAGCTGTTAGCATAACCATATCAGAGACCTGCAGAGTCGGGTAATACACTACGTGTATTTAAAAAACAATGGTTCTGTTCTAAAGTCTAGATCCCTGATCTATATAGATAGTCATTTATATAGATTAGTAAGTGAGCTGCCTTGCTGTCTACTCCCTATGTAGTAGAGCTGCATGATTAATCGTTGCATGATTAATCGTTGCATGATTAATCGAAAGATCGCAATCTCCATTCAAACAACCGCGCAATCTTATTCCTAAATTACAATGATTCAGCTATCATAAACTTTTGACAAGTACGATCAAACCGATTCAAATCTGCCTTTGCGCAATTTTATAGCAGAGTTGGTATAAAACAGCTTCACAAACAGTCTTTTCAACCACACAGTATCATTATTTCTGTTACAATAATTCAAATCATCACAGAAAAACTGGGATACAATTTTAGTTTGCATCTAAACACAGATGTCTAGCGATTAAAATAAAGAAAAATCACAACAAAATCAGTAAAAGTAACATGTATCAAGTACATCCTCACAACAGATGGTGGAAAAAAGAGAAATTGTCATTGAATCATTAATTCAAGAGATTAGTTCAAAAACGTCTTTATGAGTGAGTCATTCATTCAAACTGATTTTTTTTTAACTGATTAATTCAAAGAATTTATTTTTTTAAATGGATTGCAGCAATTAACATTTTGCCAGAACCTCTAATTACATGTTTAGTCTAGAAAGAATCGTGGGAGAATTGTGATCTCTATTTAAACTAAATTTATGCAGAATTGTGTAGCTTTTCAACTAACAGCTAACTTCGAAACAGCATCATAACAACTATATATATATATATATATATATATATATATATATATATATATATATATATATTTCATGTTTAATTATAATTAATATTTCATCACAATATATATATATATACACTACCGGTCAAAAGTTCGGGGTCAGTAAGATTTTTTATGTTTTTAAATGAAGTCTCTTCTGCTCACCAAGGCTGCAATTATTTGATAAAAAAAAAAAAAAAAAAACAACTGTAATATTGTGAAATATTATTACAATTTAAAACAGCGGTTTTCTATGTGAAAATATAGTGAAGTATAATTTATTCCTGTGATCAAAGCTGAATTTACAGCATCATTACTCCAGTCTTCAGTGTCACATTTTTAAAATTATTATAATATGAAATTATTATAATATGATGCTCAAGAAACATTTATGATTATTATCCATGTTGAAAACAGTTTTTTACATTTTTATTTCAGGATTCTTTGATGAATAGAAAGTTCAAAAGAACAGCATTTATTTAAAATATAATCTTTTCTAACATTATAAATGTCTTTACAGTATAACTTTTGATCAATTTAACTCATCCTTGATGAATACAAGTATTTTCTAATTTCTTTCCCCCAAAAATAAAAAATACATTTTTACAGACCCCAAACTTTTGAAGGGTAGTGATTAATGTTACAAAAGCTTTCCATTTCAGATCAATGCTGTTCTTTTGAACTTTCTATTCATCAAAGAATCCTGAAATAAAAAAGTAAAAACTGTTTTCAACATGGATAATAATCATAAATGTTTCTTGAGCATCATATTATAATAATTTCATATTATAATAATTTACACTGAAGACTGGAGTAATGATGCTGTAAATTCAGCTTTGATCACACGAATAAATTACACTTCACTATATATTTACATAGAAAACCGCTGTTTTAAATTGTAATAATATTTCTCAATATTACTGTTTTTTTATTTATTTTTTATCAAATAATTGCAGCCTTGGTGAGCAGAAGAGACTTCATTTAACAACATAAAAAATCTTACTGACCCCGAACTTTTGACCGGTAGTGTATATATATAGAGAGAGTCACTCAACTTGTTGTAGAGCATTCTGCATTCTCTTCCAAGATACATGTGATGCTGCCTTAGATCCTGGCCAAAACAAACTTCTTCTTGGGAGGCAAAATAATTATGCTGCTCGCCTCCGGGAACAGCCTTCACTGTGGGAACATGCTTATGATAAATAAGTCAGTTATATTATTTCATATACCTCTATGTCCTTGCACATCACTAAAATAGACACTATGAATGTCCTTTGCAAACACCAATACCCACACACACTAAAACTCTTACACATGCACTAAATAACACACACTTCACACCTAACATAAAAGTGTGTTCCAGATCCATTTTCACCCTTTAAGCACTAAAGGTCATGAAATATCTACAGGGTCAATGACCTTCACTGTGTAAGACCATGTGTTTCCTTACAAGAACTTGTATAAAGGACAATCATCTATGAGAAGATTTACTTACAAATATTAGAATCTGCTATGCTATATTTGTTCAAATAAAAGTTGTTAATAATATTGTTATATTCAGTTGTCTATAAAAGATGAAATCTTGCAGTAAAGAAAAAAAATGCAAATGAGATCTTTTAATATTTCATAGTAATTTAAAAATTCTTAAGACTTATCTTAGATCATTGTAATCTTTTTAGAACAGATCTCAACAACGTCTCAAACTGATCAGATTAGCAAAGATTCCAAAATCTCAATATGGACTCAAACTTCCAAAATTGTCCCAATACCAGTCTGATTAATAGCTATATATTTTTAAAGTCAACAATTGTCTCATTTAATTTCCCCTAAGGAGATTTAGGAGAAACATCTGAGACAAAGTTAAATGACACATAATTGAGAACTCCATTAAGTCTCCCAAGCTATGACAGAACAACCTATGAGCAATAAAACGGTCCTCTGGGATGTCTTTGTGTGTGAGGTCTCTCACAATACACATCTAATTTTATGTTGTGTCCAGTCGGTGCTGTGTTGTCATTATAGCTAAACCTCTTGAATTATATATGTCTCACACATTTCAGGAGGTGAATCTGGTATATTTGTTCCATTAACTTCTACAAGCTCATGAATAAGTAACACATCGCTTAAGTGTCTTTCTTGTAAATTGGTTTATACAGCACCACATATATGAGACCCATTTCATTTTACCATCATTCTTCAGACAGATCTGCAGTTGATCAGTATATGCAGGTTTCAAATGACTCGTTTCCCTGCTGTTAATAACTGTAGATTAATCTCGATTTGCAATCACAAACACAATCAATATACATACTTTTTTATTTTTATTTTTTAAGTCTTACACTGTTCTAGAGGTGAGCAGAAACCACAAGTTATCAAATACATCAAATTCAACCGTTGCATTGCAGGAAGTATGCAAATACGTATATGTAATAAATAAGACCAATTGCAATTCAAAATGCAAATAGTGTGTTATTATTGCATCTTGAATGCTGAATCAATAATCAATAGGAGATTTTAAAAAAATGTAAACTTAAATTTAAGTGTGCAATTATTTGAATGTTAATGTTTTCTCCAATCCCATTTGGGTAAAATGATAAATAAGTTCAGAACAAAGCCTAACCAGAATTTCCAAGAAATATCAGATCAAGAAGAAACTTAAACATTCAAGGACACTTTCTACTGCACAAAAGGTTATTGAAAGTGGAAGAGGGTTATTTTAAGAACTGTTCACGTAAAGGTTCTTTGAGAAACTCAAAATGGTTCTTCCATGGAATCACTGTGTAAATCCCCATTTGGAACCTTTATTTTCAAGACTCTATAATGATTCATTCAGTAATATTATATAACATGAAAGAAGCATATAAAGTTCATCCAGTTCCATCACTCCAACACAGAGGCATTGGGGGCATTACAGGCATGCGACAGTCCCAATTTCTGCACCACAAACCTCGCTGTCCAAAATAGCCTGGTGTACCTGAGGGGGCTGCTCTTTGGCATGAATTAATTGTATGTTGACTGAATTAATGGGGTAGAAAAACATGCATATATCTGCTAATACACGGGAAGGACAGCGTGCGTGCATGCACACGAGTGCGATCGTGTGTTCGCTGAAGCGTCGGTTCTGAAAACGCCAGGCGCAGACTGAGGGGGAGATGCACGCTGCCTCTCTCACACTAAGAGGTTTGGTGCTTGACCAATCAAGAGTGAGACCGAGCATTGTTAAGAACCCGCGGCTTGATGTAAGGACTCCGCTACGCTTTCCAGCTCAGGCAATGTGCAACCTGCGTGCAGCCTGTGCGCAATTTATGAATAAATTATTTGATGCAGAGTCCCCCAGGAGTGTGTAGCGCTCACCCCTCCTAAACTTAAAGCAATTACCGCCAGGAGATTATTGCCACTCAGCTACAGGCCGCGGTTCGACTTCACTGACTGGCAGACGTCATTTTATAACAGCCCGGGAGCCTCTAAGTCGCTGTGACAGAAAATTCATTGTTAGTGTGTAGTGTGAAAATTTCTACAGAGTCACGTCAATATGCGAGACCCGATCGGGTCTCGGAAAATGTATTACTCTTCATAACAAAGTGTGTGATTTTTTTTTTTTTTCTGAAGCTGACAACATTTCACCCCTTACGGGAGGCAAAGCGTCCCACCCCTCTTCTCCCCTCTGCGCCTCTCAATTTATTCTCTTTCTTCTGGCTCACAGGTGATTACGGGCGTGCTTTAACCCAGGGGGTTCAGGCCAGGAAAATGAGATGCTAATCGTGCTGTTTTCTGTTTTATGATGGATCATCCCTCGCCGCAGAATCTGTTTTGGTGAGGAGCGATGCTCGGGCCCAAAAGATTTGTGCTGCGCAAGTGCATCAATTTAAAGACACACAAATCATTCCTGACATCAAACTATGTCCAGCCGGTGATATATGGACATTAGAAGGGCAGAAACATGTTTTCAAGAGCCTCAGAAACACTTAAAGTATTGCGCAGGCCACAATGCATCTGTAAAGGAATAATGAAAATCTGTCAATATGTCATTTCAGCTCTGTATTATTTTCTTTCCTCCGAGAAACACAAAGGGAATCTGAGCTGCTCTTTCACATAAATCGAAAGTGGATGGTACTTTATACTGCCAAGGACAAAAATGTGCCATACACAAGTGTTCCCACCCCTGGCTCTGATGAACCTTCAACAGTAAACATTTGGGATGTCTTCCTTATTTGACACACCTATTTTAATTTTGGGGATCTCTACTAACAAACTCTAAACAAAACTCAATTAAAAAGTTACACAATAGCCAACATGAGGAACAGATTGTAATTAAAGTAATTGTTTTCTGGTAATTTCTCAATTTGCAGTTAAACATTTTAACTTATAGGCCTAGTTTCACAGACAGGGCTTAGATTAAGCCAGGATTAGGGTTTGGTTCAATTAGAGCATTTAAGTAGATTTTATAAACATGCCTTAGAAAAAAACAAACTCACTACTGGTGTGCATCTTGAGACAAAACAATGGCACTGACATATTTTAAGATAGCTCAAACTTGTATTTTAGTCTGGGATGCAAGTTGCAAATGGTACACTCGTGAACCATATGAGTTTGGATGCAATAAATCATAAATCACCATTGACAGACAGAAAAGCTCTGACATTCTGCTTAACTTCTCATTCTGTTTCAAAGATCACAAACAGAGCAGTAACCACAGAAGAGTGAGTATAAGCTCTGCTTAAAACAGTCAGACAATTTTGCATTTCAGTGGCATATAAATCCTTCCTGAAGAGTCTAAAACCTGACAATCATTCTCTTCATTTTAGCTGTTATGTTGAAAAGCATGATAATAATTATGGTCAAACTTCACTTTAGCTGTTTAGGCTGTAGAGCTAATTCACACTTGCTAAGTAACTAGGCTAAAGAATGACTGCAGTGCGCACTATGACGTGGTTTTCCAGGCATCTGAATAAGTAAACAAAACAGATGTTCTCGTCGTGTTCGGTAAATCTGCATGAAATCCAAAATTGCCACTTTGTACGGCAGCGTAGTGCAATGTATACAGCACTTGTTGACCGACTTCATCGTCAGCCGCGCACTTTAGCTGTCAGGTCGCATCAGAGCAGCGAAGAGCATCATCCGTCAGCGTGATATCTGCGGCTCTGTCACTCCCAGCCATTTCCCCCCTCTGATTCCTGACCGTCTGTGTCTGCTTAATAAATAACCAGCCTCAGAAATGGCAGAGACACTCCGCGTTAACAGAGACCATCTTAAAGCATCCCCCCCCCACCCCCTATCGCAACACTTAGAGATAACCAAGCAAGATTTGGCACAGCTGGAGAGAGGAAGACTCTTTCGATCCTGTTGGCTGACTTTCTATCATTCCCTCTTGCCATGGCTGACTGCCCTGTCCAGCCTGTTTGTGTCATTTTCGCTACAACCCCCCTCCCTTCAAGCCTTCATTTTTGCCAATGCTCTTTCTTTCTCTTGCGTTTTCTCTGCGAGCGGCTGACTTCTCTTCTACACTGTCCGTACCCCCTCCGGCGCATATAAAAGTGCATGAGCAGACCCTCATGCTCCACATGGCAGTAGAGATGGATGGAGCGATGGCTGGACGGAGAGATGGATGGATGGGTGGATGGACAGATAGTGAGGGAGGCGGATGCATGTGTCCCCTGTTGTGACGGAAGAAGCCTTCCTTCCACTCTAACACTCATTACTTACCTCGCCTCCCACAGGCCCACCGCGCGAGACGCCACCATGTTCCTCATGCCACCCGTAATGTGTGTGTGCGAGCGGTTATATACACTCAGCACTATTAAAGTCTTCTTCGGCAGGTACAACAGCGGCCACTTTATTTATATAGAAACCACCATTTTCTCTGAACACCCCCACTGCGCTTCCACAAAGATGCTCTCACAGCACTGTCCGAAAATGTTAAATAATACAACTTCAAGAGTTGGTTTATAGGCATGAAACAGCATTCGCAATGCACCAAACATGCACCAAACTTCCACAATATGGCACAAGTTAAAAGGCCCATTCACACCAAGAATGATAACTATAAAGATAACTTTATGTGCTTCCATAACTGTGAGAGATATCATTTTGTTTATTATACTGGGTAAGTGAGCACTGCAGTTATGTCATCTGTCACTTTAAAAGCTTGAGTTCAAAGTCAGAATTTTGATTGGCTGTCAATGATATCGCTCCTCTGTAAAAAGTGTGGCTTTTTTCTATTCGGATAGAATGAGAATGATTATTAAACTCTGATAGTTATTGTCTTTGGTGTGAACAGCCCTAAAATGAATATTCACATGGGGCAAAACTTAACTGTATCCACTGGGAAAAGTTTCTTCAGAAGTAGAAGTTTACAAAAGATTAATTTAAAATGTTTACAAAAGATCTTTAAAATGTGCTCGTAAAAAAACAAACAAAAAAAAACCAACTAGACCAAAATGTATTTTAAAAACATTCATTTCAAACTAAGTATACTACAAATCCATCTTCAAACTCCATTTACTGATATATCACTTGACACTGATATACATATTGTAATTAAACTGTATTTGTTAACATTTATTAATATTAAGCCTAAAATGTGTTTTAATATTGCTATTAGTAAGGATAATCTCTGTATAACTACAGTCTTTAAATGCAAGATATTTAAAGTCTACCTAAAGTATTCTTACAATAATTCTCTAATCTTATCTAGATCAAATATACTTAAGTATATCTTTATCTCAGCACTATTTCTGGATATCTAAAGTACATCAAGTACACAATTAGTTGTTCCAAAATAGCAGTCTTTAAGTATATCAATTTAGCCAAAACTACAATTGCATTGTTAGTTTGCAACAATGCAATTGTTACAAACTTTTGTAACAGGGTTTGTAAATGTATTTGTAGAATACTTAGCATAACATAAATGTATTCATTTTAGTATATTTGTTTTTCACTAGGGTGCACATGTCACTGCTCATTTGCATAAACGTGAACTCTGCTTAACTTTCTCATTGTTAGTCACTGACACTTGCCGGAAATAACCAATTCTCACTGAATACACTTATTTAACATACAATGTATTCAATATACAATCTGCAAATATTATTGGCCCACAGAACTAAAGCTTCACACTTTTACTTCCATTTAATTAACTTTAATGGCACTTCACAACTTTCTGTCAGAATTTCAGAATTTCACAGTAGCTGTAGAAAAACATTCTTAAACAGAACAGCATGATGCTATGCTACCAAAGGTCATGGGTTCAATTCTCAGGGAATTCATGAATAATCTGATGAAATGTGTACCTCCTTAAAATGCAATGTAATCTGCTTTGGGTAAAAGTATGCCAATTGCATAAATGTTTCCAACGGGTCAATAAATAATTCGAAATTTAAAATATTTCCAACTCCAAACAAGATACATTTATAAAGAATTTAGAAAGCTCGGTTAATTCTGATTTCATGTTGTCTCAGACTTCATTGTGTTTCAGGTCCATTTAACATCTAAAGGTAAGGTAATCCACTTTAACATCCACTGGTAATGCAATGCAAAAACATACAAGCTTCCCCCAAGGCTAAAAATGAATCAACACAATGGGATACCAAAAATATGCATGAATGTTCATGTTTTGATTTTAAAATCAGGAACAAAGCAACTATTAAACAAAGAAATCAACTAAGCTATTTGCTGATGCCCTAATTAAATGATGCCACTGGAGTAGTCATTAGAATGACTCCTTCTGCTGTGTGAAACCTGGACTTGGTGATGTTTTATTCATTTATTTATTTATTTAGTTTTTCTCTTGAGTTGTAGAACTCCCACAGACTCCAACTGAGCTCTGAGATTCACATAACAAGGTAATGCCTTTAAAAACTGCTGATGCCGAACATAAAACAGGACATGGAGAAAGTGAAAATAAATCCACACAATGAGACCCTCGCACACACATACACATAGGGAACGGCCAGAGAAAAACGTTTTTTAAGCTTTGTTATTATTTGGCCGTCTCTCTCTGAATTATAACCTTGAAATGTGTCCTGTTACAGAAACAAGGATGTTTTAATGGCAAGCGGGGCCTTTGATGTAACAAATGATTTAATCAATAGAAATGACGAAAGAAGTAATGATGGAGATCTGTTTCAAATCTGCAAACAATGACGTCGCTAAGGAGATTTGGGAATGCAAACTCATGCCAGCAATGAAAATTATGATTTAACAATGGTCTGTCACCGCCCTACGATTTAACATGCCATGCAAACAAGGTCAAACACAAATGATTTATCAAACATTTTTCGACAGATTCTATTCTCTGGGCACTAAGGAAAGATAAAAGACCAGACATTTAAAAAAATAATAGATTTTTTTTTTGGTTGTTGAATAAAAATAAATAAATAATAATAACAACAATAACGATAATAGGCATTTGCTTGTTTTTTGTTTGTTTTTTTTAATGTAAAGAACATGTAAATATTTATGTTTAAAAAAATGCATTTCAAAATTAATATACATTTTATATAATTAATATAAATACATTTTAATTTAATACAAATATTTCAATAAACAAATGTTAATAGTAAGATGATTTCTTTCACTTTTTAAAATAATTTAATAAAATATTTCGTTTAATTATTCTATTATAATTATTCTATTTATGCCAGCTCATGTCATTCATTTTAAAATAAATGTTTTTTTCAATGATCCAATTATAATTATGAATACATTTATGCCTGTTCACTCTTGAAACAAATACTGTATATAATTGTACATACAGTCCAGCTTGTCAAATAATAAACCACAAGTATGAATACATAGTGTCTAAGCTTGTCGTCCTGTGAGGTTTTATCCAATTCAGGAAAAAAGAGCCATGTGCCGGTACCTGATTCCAGCTTAATGCACAAAAACCACTTCCACACAAGTGACAGACCACATTACCCCCATCACTTCCATTAGCTTTGATTTCTGGATGTCTGTCGAGAGCAGTTACACGTTTCCTCGAGCGAGCGCCTCAGAAAGAGCGAGTGTGTGAGGGAGAGATAGAGCTGGAAAAAATAGTCACTAAAAATGCAGGGAATCGGATAGGTCAGTGATTCTGAGTGCCATGTCAAGCCGTTTACTTTGGGGAATTTAATAATGGCTGTTTGGCCTCTATGGCTATTTGTTCTGCTATTACGAGCCACTAAAATGCTTATGAATCCAGAAAATGTGAGGTAAGAGAGTACTCTACATTTCGTACTGCTTAACCAGAGATTTAAATATGCATGAAGCTCCGCGGGGAATTCATACGGATAGGCCACACGCAAACACACACACACACACACACACACACACACACACACACACACACACACTACACCTACAAATATAAACACAGCACACATACAAACATATGCTCTAGGGCTGGGTGGTATGACAGTATGTGTGAACTGGAAGTTGACATTTTGCAATCACTTTTACTGCTGTTAATGAGCAAGGTCACAACTTGCTGCATTATTGTTGAATGCATTGATGCGTGTCAGAGTTGTGTATATATGCTATGTTTTAATGTAAATCAGAATTTAGAATCAGATAAGTTTTATAAAATAAGTTGTACTAATTTTGTTTTAACTCAAATAATCATTTTGATTTAAAAAAGGAAAATTGCTGGATTATACAAAAAGTGGTTATTTAATATAGAAACCCTTGAATGTCCAGCAAGAATTACAATCACTCGTAAAATGTGGGTTATAATCTCCTCAAAACACACGCATATTTATACATTCAAACACTTTTGCATACAAGCAAACAAGCACATTGAAATATACAAGGACTTGTATCCACTGATTGTCTTTCTGGAACACAAACATCAAGGCATTTAAAACACACACTTTTCTATTTCTATCTGTGCGCTGGAACCTTGGAGTCAGGTAGAGACAATAAAACAGCTTCAACTCAAAGCTGAAAGCTTCATAAGTCTTTAAAGTTTTGGAGAAAGTGTCACACCTCTGGTCCAGGGGGACGGCGAGCACGAAACACTGAGAACGCGGCAGATGCAACACCTCCCAAGCTGAAGGGTTTCAACAAAAACAGCAGGTAGAGTGCTGTCGACTGGCAGCAAGTGAAAATTCCCTCCCCGTTTCCTCTGAGAGAGCTGCACGCCGCAATTACCCCCTCAGAGAAACAGTAAGAGAGCTAGAAAGCCAGACGCGGCAGGCGAGCACCAGAGATTTTAGATTTCTCTAATCTTTCTTGCTCTTGTAATGCTCTTTACAGTAATCGCTTGTTTAGTACATCTATTGATAGATGAAACACTACAAACTCTGCATAGTCATCATAAATAACACACCAGCTTGCAGTGAGAGAGAGAATCGGTTCTTCTCTTGGTCTCTGCAGGTCTCGGCTCTGCGTACGAGCGCGCCGGATGCTCACGCTTGCCCTCAGGAGCCGGCCCGGTTTTTATGTATGATTCTTAGAGCATTCGACATGGGAATTTTTGGAGTAAACCTATTTCGGTCCAAGCCAACATTATCAGTTACAGGATTTTTTCCCCCCTGATTTTCCACTCAATGGACTGTGTTTTCTACTCAATGAATCAAGGCAGAGAAAACAGAAAGAGAGCCAGAGAAAGAAAGAGAGGAAATAGCCGCTGTTTATTAGATACACAGATCAAGATCTTCAGGGAGGAATGTTTTTTTTTGTTTTTTTTTACCGTGGCCCAAAAAAAGCATTTGGACACTTGAGCCACACATAAATATGCATGAATGAATGCCATCGCATTAGTCTAAAAAAAACAAAAAACAAAAAAAAAACCCTTCAAACCAAATCTACATCTATTTTCAAGAAAGATTTTATATATATATATATATGAAGAGTTCAGATGCAAAAGCCTCTAAGTGCCATTTGAAATTTTCTTCTAGAATGATCATTTTTATCAAGCTTGTATATTTAAGTTCAGTAATTTCACTTAAATGACAATTAATAGGTAATCTTCATTGCCATTTAAGTGAAATTACTGAACTTAAATATACGAGCTTGATAAAAATGATAATTCTAGAAGAAAATTTCAAATGGCACTTAGAGGCTTTTGCATCTGAACTCTTCATATATATACACACATATATTATTTTAAATATTCTCAATACATCACATTAAGCAACATCATGAATATTGCAATGATTTTGATTCATTTTTGCCACAACTGTGAAATCATCACAGAAGTTTCCATGTAGCACTTTTCCTATAATAAATGCTTCAGTAAAAATATAGTAAAAGGTATATTTTGCTGTTAAAGAGAGACAATGCATAATGTGAGAAATTGTGCAAAATCATGCCATACTTATTTTTAATGTATTGTACTTTTTGCATTAATATTTAAAAAAATAAAATAAAAATAAATACAGACTTTTAAAAAGTTTGTAAGCAGCAGATATACTGTTCAAAAGGATTTTTTTTTTAGGTTAATTGATGTCATTCAACTAAAAATCATCGTTAAAAGTCACTGAGCAAAAATTATAAAGACAAGTAAAGTTAGTTTGTTTGCTTTGATAGTTGTGCAATAAAATTCATGCAGGATTAAGGGTCCAAATATTTTTCAGGGTCAATGTATATGCAAACCCAGAAGAAAAGGCCTGCATTACGGAGTCTAACTATGTGAGAATTAATACTGTTTAAATAATTTAGCATGTGCTTCTGTTCGTCAGGGCTTAGGGGATATCGAACACGCTTAAATCAGGCCTTTGTTTCTGCTTTTTGTTATAGTGAGAGGTGACACATTGATACAGTGGGTGACAATCCATCTCTCTCTCCGTCTCTCGCTCTCTTTGTGTCCTCCAGCACGAAATTAAAAGCTCTAATTTACAGTGACACCAAAGGTAGATCAGGTCTAATCCGGTGCTTTAAAACCTAACAACCCTCAAAACTTTATAAATTTTGCATTAGGGGATGTTCAACCTTGTCCAGTTCAATCTCACTCACTCTCTTTCTCTTCAGAGCCGGATGGCATTGTTGTTGTTAAGTGCTGTTTCGGTGACAGCCAGCACACATCAGTCAGAAATGACTAGCGAGCTGGATCCAAGGGCCTGGATGGTGATCAGGTCACTGCAGTGGGACCTGTTCTCCTGTCCCCTGAGATGACCTGGCCGCTGACTCCAACAGATAACAGCCAAGTTCAGTCACTTGAAGTAATCCTTTAGTGACTAAAATGACTGGAATGACAAAATAGGAGGACGTGATTTACACTTTCCGACATCAATAAAAGCAGATATCGAGGGTGTTCTACTGAAGGGACAGGAGTGGAAAAAGGCTTGGAAAGTGCCTCACTGTTGAAGGAGAGACAGAAGAACACCGGATGGAAAGGCAGAGAGCGTGTAAACTGCACTTTTCATTGTGTTGGAAAGAGCGGAATCCAACAGCCTCTCTAACAGGATTTGGTCACCTGATATCGGCGACTCCGTTAATTAATTTAACATTTCCAGAAGCAACCAGGGACCCATAATGGAGCTACTGTTTAAACTGTAGCCTATACTACTTGCAATATCAATAGCAAATTTTGACCTGCAATAACATTGTTTTTTATATCTTGAATATATCAGTGTCTATGCAAATGTAAAAAATAAATAATTATAAAATTATATATATATATAATGCAGCGCAAGCCAATCTTGATCACGCAACACTGTTACTACACAGCGCTAAGACATCCAGTAAAGAAAGCATTTGAATTCGCCACTGAGTAATAACATCGCTGCGAGATCTAGTGAGAGAAGCATTCACATTTCTCCGTTATTAACGGATCAAACAGCGCTGACGTGGATTTTTCCATCGAGCTTTGTTTATTAGATTTTCAAGGAGCTGTTTTTGTTTTATATGCTCCTAAGAAGAGTCAAGTATAGGTCCATCATTGCTCAAAGTAAAAAATTATCATACTTTATGATGTTAGTTTTAATTATTATTATTATTTTTTTTAAATCAAGAAAATTTCTCTGGCATTTTTCTTTTTGCTGTATCGAAAACGTACTGAATCGTGACACCAGTGCATCGTATCGAACCGAACCGTGAATTTTGTGAACCGTTACACAAAATGATATATATAAACGTGTGTTTAGTTACATTGAAGTTAAATTGAATTTCACAGAGGAAAGCTCTTCTAATTTTTTGTTTTGTTTGCCAGATCCAAGTGCAATGCTGTTAGTGATGTGTAGGTGTATTTATGCATCTTGGCAAATGAGTACCATATGATAAACGTGCATACTACGCAGTGACAAAAAGTAGATGTCTGCCAATGTCATGACTCACGATGAAACACATCACTTGCATTTCCATGCATTCAGAACAATTATGAAACGGTGAGTGATTCTGAGACAATGACACTGTGCATGAAACATCTGGTCCAGGCGTGACACGTCGTATCATAACAAACAGGAAACAGACGGCTGCAGTTATCTATATAGCAGAGGTTGGGGTTAGTTGTCACACATTTTACTCCAGTGAATAATGAATATTTCTCAGGGTGGGTTTAATTTTGAAGGTCATTTATTATATATTTTTTTTTACTATAGACACAAACCTTAAATCCTTCATTACTGCTCAGCAACAAAAAAAAGAAGATACAGTTCATTTAATGCAATCTGAGATATTGTGTAGTCCCGAAATAAAGAAATAACTTTCTTTCTGTCTTCATGTTATTTACTTATTAATCACTGTCTGAGTAATCATGTTAAACACGCATACAGGAAATAAAACCTCATATGGCGGTAGAAGAAAACGTTGTTTATCCTGAGAAAGAATTAATTTTCATAATGTGCGTCGAATGACACTTATCACTTGCATTGTAAGAATCTGGTGCAACAATTTAACTGAAAGCCTGAAATTACTTTCACCATAAAAGACTGAAATACACAGTCCTTAAACTGAATTATAGGTTCATTTCAAACGGCCTCCCTGGAGTATCAGACAGTGGCAAAAATTACTAGCCATAATTTGAAAATATTTAGATGCTTTAAATGAATTGTTTTTTATGCATGACCGGCAGCGAAAGAAAAATTGTACTTCCTTACACAGTATGTTCATTTAAGTGAAAATATTGAGGTCAAAATCTCTGCAGACTGCAGTTTGCAGAGCAAGATGAAACAGCGGTCCCCTGACAATAAAAGGTGGAAACTATGATAAATAAAATATTATGGAGATGGCTCTCTAATATTGCATTGTCACAATCAATTTCCTATTACCCTTCTCAATTTTGATATGGAGTGTATTATTTGCTGCTGAAATTCACTTTATAAAGCCAGAGACTCCAGTTTACATATAAACTGCTCCTGTTCCTTCTCGGGGCCCTGAGAATGAAAAGCCCATGGCTATGAGGAATGAATTGCGCATTTGAGATGCAATTAGGTTAGCATGTATACGGCAAAGAGCAATCCTTCTCTCTGCCGCTCTTTCTGCCTTTGCAGCGCTTGTCACGGGAAGTGAACTACAGCCGGAACCAAATTGAATCAAATCAGCTAGCGGCCTCCCGATTAAACGAGCCAAACCCAACAAAATGATTGTCATATTTTTCCAGGCCGGCGCACGGATCTAAAAAGAGATCATTTTTAATAACGGCAAATCGTGGGGTGCGTATTAGTATGTTAAACAGCGAAACGTGTTGGCATTGAGATGAACTGTTTCCACTTACAAGACGTGACATGCTGTAAACTCTTAGCGGGTTTCTCTCGCACTCTTCCCTCTCTGAATGACATCATTAGCGTGAGGAGAGAGACCCTGTTAGGACGAAACACTGACAGGAAGTGTGCGCACACCGATGTGACGGCAGTTAATTACTCTGTTGGCACCTCTTTCTCGGAGCGAAAAATGAGGGAAATGGGGGTCACGTTTTTCACAAACGGAGAAGAGCGGTGTTTAATGACGTGACACCTGGTTTAATGTAGTATGCAAGAAGGTGACAGAGAGAAAGACAGAGAGAGAGTCAGAGGTAAAAAGAGGCTGCCGATGGATTCAGAAATGTACAGCACGTGCAAATGAAGTCGCAGAAAAGGCTGGAAAAGAGGGTGTCGTGGAGAAACTGGGAACCGACACCGACGGAGGGAAGGTGCGAAAAAGAATAGGATACGCGAAACACACACATGAAATCTCTCGGCCCTTTGGTTTGGTAAAGCACAAATTAAGTGACAAAGATCAGAAGGATCAGATCCATGGTGTAAAAAAAAGCTAAATCTACATCTGATAATCATAAAGTCAACAAACAACAAAATATAAATCATTAAAGGTATGACTGTTACTTAAAGTGCATAGTATAAATATAGCATCTATATGAAAAAAATATTAATAGAAGGGCAGGTATAACCTGCATATAGGCCTACACTTTTTTTTTTTAAATAAACATTACAATTTTAGGTTAAATGTATAAGTCAAATGTTAATATAATGTATAAGAGAATGTGTGTATCTAAGGTCCTGTAAATAAATATCATTTTAACCTTCACTACTGAGGAAAACATGCTTTTTTAAAGTGCATTTTAAACAAATATTATAGGCTCAAGAGTATTCAAAAAGGTCACAAAATCTGCATGCTTAACTTTTAAAATATGAATGAAAATGCATTTTTAGATAAAGTATAGCGTGTCACAGTGCAGGACGGCAAATTTCCAAAAGTATTTAACAACCCAGATAAAACATAATAAGTGCAGATTTTGTTGTTGTTGTTGTTGTTATTATGTTATTTTTTATTATCTTTGTTAACTCTATTCTATTTCGTGTTTAGAAATGCCTTAACGGGAATTCAAGATCAGAGAGTATTCATTCGACACACTAAATCACTAAAATATATTAAAGTTTTTATATCACAGTGAAACAACTTGGAACATTTCCTGAAGCATTTTCATTAACTATATATGTTCAGACGTGTATTTTATTTTTCTCCATCTGTCAGTACAAGCTACTTTATCAGTACCGTAAATCTAACATATATCCTTTACCCACAATTTTCCCCTTGCTGTGGGTCATTTGACTGCAGGGCTGGAAAAGAAAACGAAATGTGAGTCATAGCAAAAAAGAAAGACGAAAAAAGGGCGAAACAAAGAGCAGGGTGGTTCATATTTTGTGACAGGCCCTTTCCACATGAAGTGCTGGGGTTGTGTGGAGGAATTATGACAGACTGGTTTTCACAGCTCCACCGAAGCCCACAGAGTCCTGCCAAGTGCTAAGAGCTGCCAGCAACGGTGACCTTTTAATACGCCACAAAGACCACGGCACACAGGGTCAGCTTTCCACGGACAAGGCAAGAGGAAGGATAGAGAGCTCGGCCAGGCTCTTTTAATGTGCAGTCACCCACAAAACCATAAAAAGGCCTTTATTTGATGCTTAAGGAAAAACTAATAGGAAATGAATTTTGAAATGTCATGTTTCACTAGGATTTGTGTTTAAAATGCTGGCTGACCAGCGGCTCGATCAGTTGGTAGCAAATGTAGTCAGTTAACTTCCTCTTCAAGAGGAAACTAGATATATCTGAACTCATTCAGGGATTTAGGGAGCTGCAAGCTGTGTGTGTGTCTACTGCATGTGTAAGAAAGAGCTAGTAGGGGGTTGTCACAATTCTTCTACTTGTGCCTGCTTGTGTAACCACTCACTGTGACCAACCTCTCTCTTGCTCTTTCTGTCTGTCTCCCCCTGTATCCCATTTGAATGCTGCCATAAACTCATAGGATGCCAAAATCCACTATGCGAAAGCCAAGTCACCAGGCCAGTTTTTGCATTAGAGGCAACCTAGTACTGTTAAAACATCACCCTTAATCAATGTGGCTCCGACAAACTAAAGCAGAGTGAGCAAACCCAACGCATCCACACATACTGAATCCAAATGCAGACTTCCTATTGAACTGTATTGTCAATAGAACTTCTTAGAGCATAGTGTTAAATAACACAGAATATAATGTTATTTTGTTCATTTATAAAATAAACAATTAGTTAAAAGAGTTTAAACAAATTCAAATAAAAGCATTTACATGAACTATTCCACTAATAATGTAAATTGCAAGATGTTAAAGGAGAGTACTGAACTATTTATCACCTGTCTAGACTTTCTTAGTGAAGTCATGTCAAAATATTTGCCATAACTAATATAATGTCTTGCAACTGTAGTTTATTTTGTACACTTTAATGTCCCATAGACTTACACACATATATACACATATGTACACGTATATTTGAGTCAAAATTAAATTAACTTTAAATTCATATTTATTATATACCAATGCTGCCCATATCCCATAAAACACAGATTTTTAAGTTAATAAATTCATTATTTAGTTAATACTTTATAGTTTATAAACTACTTTTCCTTTTAATTTATGAACAGACACTTCAGAATGCCCACACAAGTATACGAAAACCTGAATCACAAAATTGGAAAACCTTAATTTATTAACAGACAAATTACTCAAGTTCTACATCACTATTCAAAATTAACGGATGCTTTCTAGAATTGTCCAATTTGCAGCATCTATTGTGAAGGCGTTAAACGTATAAAATGAATGTGTGATGTTGGACAGTTGGACTGAAGACTGTTACGTCAGAGGAGAGCAGGTGGCTTCTTTGGGTCTGTTTAGCATAAGCACCCGATGAGCACACACACACACACACACACACGTGATTCTCTGTCAGCACTGGCCCCTGAGGCAGGTGTGGCCCCACAAAATGGCTTAAAAAAATGGCCCCAAAATGAAATGCTGCTGCTCCACGTCCCCGTTCAACCCGACCAGATCGACTGTCACTCCTGACATCGCTTGTCAGAAGTTCTCCTTCACTGCCCATGGACAACATGGGGGTCAAAAGAGCAAGTACAATGGGCCAAACCATCCTTCTTTTTTTCCCTTCTCCTCTCAGCAGACACTGAACTCAGAAATGACAGGAGAGGCTGGGTTAAAACTAGCTGCCAGAAAAACAAACGCTGCAGAACGAGTGAAGGGAAGGAGAAAAAGTAACTCGCTTCCATTCTCTCTCATTTTTGATGTCAGGAACACCGGGATTGTGCTCTGACAGCCAGGGAAGCAAAAGGCCAAAAGTGTACCTAACACCACACCGGGGTGGGAGAGACTGCTTAACTTTGGCTTTGTGAGCAATAGTCACATGCATCTCGAATATATTAAAACGGTCGTTCTCCACTGGTTTTACTTCAGGAGATTTTACATTGGACATCAAGTCCAGGAGACCCAACACAGCACTGGAATTGTTTATTGTCCGAACTTGATTTCAATGTTTTCATGCTCTCAGTAGCCAGTAATTCACCACACAAAACTCACTGTGGTCGGCACAAAACATGTTTATCCTCACAGCAAATTAACATATATTTAATCTAGTGTACTTTCTTGTTACCTTCGTTTAGTTCATAGTTTTCAAGGGAATGCCACTGTCTGTGATGTCATCTGTCTGATTTAATTAATTTGCTTCTACCAAGTGCCAGATTAAAATAAACCTGGAGTTTAATTGAATGCACAACCTTTGCCATCATATGTGAAAATCCACAAATTTAACCATTTAAAATCTGTGAATGATAACTCTAAAACTCTTTTTATGAAACATCCAAGATCATAAGATCTTGAGAAGTTAGATGACAACTGAAATTCACTTCACCCATTCAACTCCACTGTCATACATTATGCAGATTTTTCACAACTGTGCTAGAGTAAGACTCAAACACATGCCCACAATCAATATTCTCAGTATAATCAATAAACTCTGTACTTTTACACTTGTAAACAGTGATTTTACGTATATTATTTTTACCAAAATCATAATTAGCAGTAGATTACCATAGATAGCATAAAGCAATAACAACAATTCACAAGATTAAAACTATTTCTTCTGTTGAAAACTTACTTTTAAAACTCCAGGGATTGTATAAAGCAATATTTTTTTTTTCTGTGGGGCGTCCCTGAATTGCTTAATTAAAAAAAAACAAATTAATGTTTTTGGACAAATCTTTTAAGAGAACAAATCTTTTTTGAGAGTGTTTGCGTGTATAGAGAGAATTATTAAATAAAATAATAATAAAAACAATAACAACAACTACGATCGTCGCCATCTACTGGCGCAACTACGTACCCTGCAGAATCCTCCTCACCTCTAGTACGAGCGGAAATGGTGTCACTCCTGATCATCGTCTTTCTTCTTCGCTGAACTCATGACAACTCACGAGCGGCCCTGTGATGAATGTTCATAAGGCAGGTTCAAACAAGAACCTGTAAAATACGCCAAATGCTGATCAGTTCGGCATAATTTGGTGGAAATAGTCATGAATGATGATATAATAACTAAGTATACATACGAGCATCCGTAATTTTTGTTAGGGTTAAAAAGGCCTAACTTAATGGATTAAAAACCCGCATGAAACGCCTGACACGACGGACTGGGACATGATTTAACAGGTATGACGTCTATCTATAAAAACCTGTTTTAATTTACCATGTTTGATTCTTACATCTGTCACGAATTTATAGGCTGTCATTGATGTATAGTTTGTAAAAAAAAATATTATTTTTGACATTATAGTTATGCAGTAAAAGAAACCAAACCTGTCCTGCTGCCTCCTCTAGTCTGAAGGGACTTTTCTATGACGTCACATATCAAGCGCGGGATTTCTTTTTTTATTCAATGCCACAAGAACAAGAGGTACATGTATCAAAATCACTTTAACATTAGCTGCCAGGAAGAAAAAAAAATCCAGTCAATTGCTGGTTGATTTAGTGTTGGTATACATTTTTTTTTCTCGTCTCATAGTCTAATATCTATCGTTTTACTCTGACATATAAAATATTTCAGAATACAATGACTTGCAAATGCTGTGAAGGATTTTCATTTGCATTATTTGAAATGTATATTAAAGTTTTGATTTAAAAAAAATTTGGTATATCAAGAGTTTATTAATTAATATTATTTTGCAGCCTGTGTGGTCTCAGGTACATCAGCACAAAATAAAAGTTATTTCAGAGGTAGATTTACATTCAAATTATACATTTGCATTGATGAATCATGCACAATAAGACCAGTGACATTTATTAACTAAATATGTCAAGTATGATTTCATGTTGTCTATAAAAAAAAAAAAATGCTCTGCTATCAGTGTGACATTTTCTAAAATTCACTTCACCTTCCATTTAGTGTATTTGCTTTATACATTTATTTTTTGGCTTTTCCTCTTTCGTTCTATCTGGAATGCCAAAATTGATTAGCTTGCACTTTTTGCTCTTCTCTCTTCTGTGTGATAAAGTCACACCCCGAGCACTTGACCCCAGATCTCGACGTGTTGACACCTCTGTTCTATTCATGAGGTTCAATTAGATTCAAGCGCACCACAGGCCTGGCAAACAAGGGGCCGGTCGGAGGAGACGGGCCCCATATCAAACATGCTCCTCAGGCTGGAGAGTGGGTAAATGTCAGAGGGGAAAGTGTTCCCGGATAACCTGCACGCACATTCGCCGGTCTAATTAACCCAGAGCCGGAGAGCGGGGGGGGAGGATATGACAAAAGAGCTGTGATGACTTACATCAGCGCTACATCTGCTACTCTACACATTTGCCTTCTAGGGATGCTGGTAATGTCAAACTCAAATAGCAGTGAGAAAAAAAGACGCGTGTTCAAGAAAGAGACCAACAGGATTTTAATGCAACCATGTGTAATCATAAATTTTCATTTAAAAAGGCAAATAAATTGCTGATCTCTTTACAATAATAATATAACTTTAATTCTGACTTTTTGGACAAGGAAACCCAAGTGTTTTTTGGGACGTCGCAACTCTATTGCATGTCTGTGAAATGTAGTCGTCTAACTCACCCAAAACATTTAGCCTAACTCAAGCTTCAAAACCTAGTTATCATGTCAGTAAATTAACCAGTGCCAGCATAACATGAAAAGGTTTTTGTTATAATGCGATCTATACTGGTAAAAAACATTTATTTGTTTTTCTCACCATGACAGTCAACCCTGGCGATGTTTATATACAAAGTTTATTTTTGTTATCCTTTATTTTTACACTAACTGTTTTGTCTAGCTAAATGCATATATCTCTGAGCTTTTTAGATACAGATTTCAACAGTACTGTAGAAACTATTTTACTGGGGAAAGTGCATTGTCTTTTACAGTAAATGCATTGTCTTTTACAGTAAAAGACAATGCAGATTTGTATACAGTACATTTGTTTTTGAGTTATGTTTTACAGTTTAGAAGTCATGAAGACTAAGACAATTTTACTAAGAATCAACTCATCTTTTTTGATTAGCAAGTCATGTGCAAATTGAATATAACTGCAAATGTAACTCTTTTGCTCACTTGTGCCAAAATCCACAATTTGATTAAATGAATAAAAAAATTATATTTTTTTTAAATCAGAAAATTCAAATCTGGTGTGAACAAGAAACTAAAAGATCTGAACTTATTGTTTTGAGGGGGAAAAAATATTTTTGATATATTGTGATTCAGTGTGACAAAGTGATTGAGAAAATTTAAACTTGACAAGCAGTTTTTTTGAGATTTTGGTAATTGGTCTCATTCCATCCAATGAAATATGAGCTGTATTTGTAACTCTAGAAAATAGCAATCTGAGGTGTTTCCAAGATGGCCACCAAGTGAACCTTGCCTTAAAGGAATTTTGCTTGTTGTTTTAAAACCATCTGAGCAACCTGCTATTAAACATGTTAGTGGCATCTCTAGCTAGTATCTCCCCTAAATGTGCATGAAAGTTACTCCTGGAACTTTGGAGATAATATTTTTGTCATTTCTTCCACTTTCCAGTTTCTGTAAGAGGGTGAATAACCCGTCTAGAGCAACTGCATCACTCACAGATTGATAAACATCCAGTAGTTTCTTAAACGGCCACTGCATGCATTTTTCTGAAGCGCTGTGGGATTTGATGGTGCAGCACTGACACTCCGTCTTTCATTCTCTCTTTCCATCACAGCTGTGAACTCCACCTCTAGCTTGCGCGTCTAGTTTTTTATGATATTAGATTCATGATAGTTGTCAGGCCTATTTTGAGTGTAGCCTTTTTTTCTTTGTGATATATATAAGGTTATGTGACATCACCACTCTTGATATATTCGATTTTCTTTTGATCGTTTCGGGTGGAGGGTGTCAGGTTTTTTTCATGCCGCCCAGCACTTGACACACTTTGTGCACGGGGCAGAAGGCTCGGCACTCGCTCTCCTTTTGCTCTTGTCCATCGGAAAAAAAAGAGGAGGGGGCAAATTAAACTGTCAAAAATGGAATTGTTCTGTCATCAGCATACCACCATTCTCACTCGTGTTGCAACATCAAGCATGTTTCTAATTCTGCATCTTCTGCACTTGAAATTTCAGAGGGAGGCGAGGAATGGATGTTTGATGGACTGTTGGTTATGGCATACTCTGGGAAAGATGTGAAGATCCATGAATGACAGCCGGGATTAGTTTGAGGAGAAACGGACTTGTAGCTGCAGGTCATGACCCTTTGCACCAGGTTAACCCACTGATCCTTCTCCAGATAGAGAAACAAGCCTTCCTGTGGGAACAATCAGGTTTGGTTAATCATTTAAAGATCATAAACACATGAATGAAGAGTAAAAAATATTTACCAGACATTTGTGCTGAAAATGAAATATAGATCTGTTAATCATAAAATAACCACATAAAATGTCTCTATAGTGGTCATAATACTCAGGTCAGGTCAAACAAATATAATCTTTTATAAAAATAAATAAATAAATTAAAAACATTGTTAGACCACATAAAATATAAATAAAAAAAAGGTATCTAAAAAAAGGTTGTTTTTGGAGAAATAATAACTTATATATATATATATAGGCGTATGACAAACAAGACAATTTTTTTCTCTCTTTTTCTCTTCCTTTTTTTCTAAAGTGTAATGAAATTTTGGAGGCAGTATGTGCTTAATTTATGTGCAAATAATCTTAATGGTCTTTTCGTGTGATTCGTCCGATTTTAACTCTAATAAAACACATAATGATCCAAGCTCAAACACCGCAATCCGCAGTCTAATAAAGACACGTCCATCTATTGTTCCCCAGCAGCTGACCTGGACAGGGAACATGTCCTCTCAGGACCTCCTGTCCCTGCGCTAACAGACAGCGTTAATGAGACCTGATTTGTGGGGCGCATAAAGAACGTTGTGAATAGGGGAGGAAGCCAGGCATGTTGCTTTAAGTCTTGCCCGTGTCAGCAGCACAATTGCCTTACAAATCCCACCGTGAAGACCTCCGTATTACACACTCGGTACGGCCCACCCCACCGGCTCACACCTTGATTGCTCTTAAGGGAAGGTAATCTCTAACATGCACAAATACCAGCAGTCGAACCCAAAGCTAAGACCCACGTGCACTTACACAGTCACAGTTGATGGGAAATTACTGTAATTCCCCCTTGAGTTTTGGGTGCAAAGGCAGTTCCCCCTCCTTTCCTAAAGCTGCTCTCCAAATCCATGTTTAGTGGCTGCTGCAGATAAGAGCTAAGCGCCGGCTGCCATTATAATTGACGCGTATCCCTCTTTAGTTGAAGGATATCGGAGAAAGGCATTATCCAGCTCTATTAGAGTTTTGTTTTAGTGGAAACTGTTATCCTGCTTCACCGCAGTAAACAGCATGCATCACCCTGGGAAAGAAAACTTTTAAATGTTTTTTTGTTGTTTATTTAATGCTTGATTTGTTTGTTTCGCTCTTTGATTAATATTTATTCTTGTACTAGTTAGTTTAAGTGTTGTGCTAAGAGTTGAAATTGTTTTATATTAATCCACATCAGAATAACCAGTTGTCAGTCAGCTGTGGTGAGATGTCTTGCTGTCTACGGCCGACATAGACATCAGCCGAATTTAAAAGGGACTGATTTGGAACGGCCTACAGAGCCAGCATCAAGTGTACCAGACACTCGACTTACAATTGATTTCAGTAGAATTTGGTATTAGCATTGCTAAGCTAATGCTGTGATACTTTAATTAACAAAACATTACACAGACATCGGACAATATTTAACTATTTAAAACCATCAGTGTTGTTAGTTGTGGTAAACTAAAACTTATGTACCTTTTGTTAATTGAAATAAAGCTGAAATAAAATTAAATTAAATATAAATAGATGGAAAACTTAAACGGCTGAAATTAGAAATTAAATAGAATAAGTGTACGTTGAAATACTAAAATCATTACGAAAATAAACTAATACAGAAAAAATCATTACTGCCACAGGCTGTAAAATTCTTCAATAGAAGTAAAAAAAAAAGTCTTTTTTTAATATATTAAAGTATAACAACTATAAAAGTATATATTTATGTACATTGTTGGTAATTTTTGTGTACGCATGTTGAAACACAAGCAACAAAAAAAAAAAAAAAAAAACATGGGGATAATAAAGTAATCAGTACAAATTCAATATTTAGAATCTTTCCAAAATTTTAATACAAAGCAAAATGTTGCTTCCTATAAGGCTTCCCACCCTCATTGAAAACCTGTAAATATTGGGGAATTTTAAAATAGGGATTTCCAATCCTGGAAAAACTTAATAATGTCCATTGTAATGTGACTAAAATATTTAATAGAAAAAAGAAGAAAAAAAAAGATTGTACTTATAGATTTTTTTTTTCTGGTCTATAAAAAGATTGCCAAAAATCATCCTTAAGTAATCATTTGACAAAGTATGTGGGAACTTTTTGCAATAACCTTCTTGTGCCTCAAAAATCCTGTTTAGTTGGCAGTTTGCTAGGTTTTTACAATTGAGCTATCAGTGTGATGACAGTCATGTGTGTGTGGGGGGTGGGGGGGGAGTCCAGAACAAACTCAGAATTAAAATGCTTCTTGACAGTCAGAAAAATGGTGTTTCTTTAAGGCCTCTGCATTGCATTATGGGTCAGGCCCACACTGCAGGCAATATCGTCCCTGAGAGTGGCTGCATTTCAGGCTTCCCTCTGGATGATTGTGTGGTCCTGTTAAATCCGTGCAGGTCTCAAGCGGCCGGGGAAAAAGAGAGAGAGGAGTATGATGGCGTTTATTCGGCATACGGGTAAATGAAATCTCCAGCACGCATAGGTGAGCTCCCGCAAGACTGCGCTTGAAATTCATAGACACTGTGCATATGAGAACTCTGAAACAGAGCGGAGAGCCGGGTCGCCTGAGTCAAGAAGGGTTTGGAGCCGCGGAGAGCGCTTTATTAAAGATGAATCAAAGACAAATAAAATGAATGTCAGCACACATGTTCAATTACAGGCGTTTGCCATGGTGCATTGGAGTCGAGCGGGTGCTAATCACACTAATCGATATGTAAATTTAAAGTACAACAACCGGCACAGCGTCCTGTGACCATACGCCTATCTTTAAGCTACTTTTAACTCATTAAACGCAGGTTTCTCCTGCATACCGGAATACAAGTTGTGACATTTATTTGAACTCACCAGAATAGAAAGACACGAGGAGAGGAGAATAAATAAAAGTGACATTTTCACCTGTCTTGCAATATACTGAAGTTTTAATGAATCATGAGGGGTTGTAGGTTTTGCAGAGAGACAGAAGGACTTTGGGAACTCGCATTGATATTATGGGATGTCGTCTCCTGACTGATGTGTCCTCACGTCTCAAGAGCGAGAGATCAACCTTATAGGTGGTTATTCTTTATTTATTTCATATTTTACATTAAGATAAATATGGCTGATGCATTTGCTTAGTGTGTTTAATTGTCTGATGACTGATACGTGGGATATTTAATAAAAATAAATTATGCAAATTATTTTTTTTACATTTATTTTTTTGGGTCTATATAACTACTAAATATTGTAGACACAAGTTGTTGTTTTCTTGTAAACCCACTAAATTGTTCCCTTGTTTTGTGGCAGGGGATCTCGTCACCCCCCCCAAAAAAAAATAGTGCTTTCTGACATCTGTCGAAATTTAATTTTGAGTGTCCAATGAAATCATCATGTCCTGACCAAGGTAGTTCTTGCAGACAAACGAATCCAGGACAAACCAGCTTGAGAGAAATTTGTGAACAAAAAACTACAGATTTGGAACACAATTTCTCTCTCTGGTGGGAAATTAAATTGTACCTCCCTGTTCTCTTTTGTATTCTTTCTCTCACCCTTCATACCTCTCTTTCAGAAGGAGGCAATGTATCTTAAGCATGTTGTTCACAAGAACGACTTATTCCGAAGAATTAAGTGCCGTGATCTCAGGCTCTGGATCTGTTGTGCTCTGGGACATGTAACCCTCCCCCCCAAAATTCACAATCCAGCCCGCTGACCTGTGCGTTTCCTCAGTGTCCCCTTAACATGACAAGCGTCTTACTGAGCTTTGGTAAATCATGCAAACAAGAGCGGAGAGGGACACGGCCCTCCCCTATGCCTTCCGAAAATTGATTTACAAACCGCAAAGGTCCCAAAAATGAACCTGTGGTACGTCAGTGAATACATGAGAAGATGCCTTATGAATGAGGAGTCACATTGAGCGTTTGAATCTTCATGACCAAACTAACGAGCATTCAAAACATAATAAACCTGTCTGATTCATAGGTATGATCATGTTCACTAGAATTTAAAGACCGCCTGTTGTTTATATGTCTATGTGGTGTTTTTAATATGCTTTAAGACAAACCACGTGCACATTTCTCAGTCAACACCATTGCTCAGTATTTTCTGCTTTAAACTGCATTGAACCGAATACACTCTCAAAAACGTGGTTTCAAACCTCCCGTTTCCTACCGTCACAAAAACTTTTTAAACTATTTACACAAACTATTTAGAAGGCAGCTGTCTGAACATGGTTTGTGCAACATTAACAACCAATTGTTAGCTGTTTGATAATGTAGTCAAGCCAATGGCAATTCATATCAATTACCGCTATGTGTCCAACGTTGTTGAGATTGATACATAAAACGCATTATCATTCTGATACATCGACTTGTACTCTCACTCTTCCTCTTATTCTTCTTCTGAATCAGTTTCTGGTTCACACAGATAATGTAGAATTAAACCAATATTTCCACTTGTCATTGTGTGTAGTGTTTCCTACAGTAAAGTTGACCGAGTGGCTCAGATAGTCCAAGCTGATGTGATTGAAAGAAGGCGTCCCTGCCTAATTTGCATATTCATGGTTCCACGTATAAATGAAGAATGGGTGTAGAGTAATGCAATGGATTTTTTTTTATTTTTATTTTTTTTACAGAAACACAGAAAGCTAAATTAAAGTTTCCATTTAGTCAAAAAAAAAAAAAAATCAAATAAAAAATAAACCAACTGAAAATAAAGTTTGGGGAATTGACCTCGGCATCCAGGTTTTCAACTCATTTTACATATTGCTGATTTAGCATCCTTTTTGGTTAATCTTTACCTGTTATTCTTTATCTACTGTGTGTGCATGAAATGTTGGCAGTCAAAACACGTCATCATAGAAGCGCTAGCCTAATTAAACATTGTTTTAGTCATTGAAACATTGCTTTGACCCTTAAACTATTTCTGCTTAAAATTGAAATTTTGATGCGTCACTAATTGTAAGTGCATTACTGTACTTTATTTTACAGGCATGTCCTGGATGCTGTCAATAGAGCTTAACATACTTTTCTTTAAGTAGTCTTTTGAATTCACGCTAAATAGCACAAAAAGAGCAGAGAGTTTGAAGGAAAGAAACTCGACATCCCAGCTCTGTGATGCTAACAAAGGCTCACATCATTGATATGCTTGAACATATTTTACATTGGTAAAACACATTTGATATGCGCCGCTCCTATTTTAGTCACATTTTAAGGCGTCTTTTGTGCGTTTCTTCCTTACAAGCCCGCCAGAGCGCCTGTCTCCACCAACAAAAGCAGTTAAAATCAGTGATTGCTTTCAGAAACTTTAATTACAACTGGAAAATGGCATTCTTCCATATAATAGATTCCGATTGTTTCAGCATTATCTACCGTGCAAATAAAATCTACTGTATTCCACAATATTCCCAGGATTAATCACTCTCTAAATTCTAATATGCTCTTGAAATGGCGAATAAAAAGCTGGCGCTGTTGTTGATGTGATGGAAGCTGTGCGCTTTCTCTTTCTTTCGCTCCCGTCTCTCTCTCACACACGCACACTTTGAGCTATTATTATGCATATCCAGGTAGAAAGTTAATTAACCCAAAGCTTAAGCTAATTATGATAGCAGAATGCTATCAACCAAACACTTTCAGTCAGACAGCTGTCCAGAATTTCATTTGCTAATCATTTGTCTTTTGGCGGAGCATATGGTAGGTTTTCATGCTATCAGAGGCACAACAAGCAGCTGAGAATCATTAACTAAAAACAATGTGCATAAAATCAGGGGTAGCTTTAGCCAGACAAAAAGCTGAATCCTTAGCCTATAAAAAAAATAATCATTGTTTGTCAGCCCTTGCCACTTAGAAATTTAAGCTGATAGCACCGTGTATGTGTGACTGGAATCCTGATACGCCAATGAATTGTTTATATTTATATGCAAATGAGGGGGCATGTTTATTGTTTATGCGTGCTATGTTAATAAGACACAACCAGGCTTAAATATTCCAGCATAGGACCGTATCAAAACACATTTTTCTATTAATCAATTAAATTCATTTTTTTTTGTTCGTGGAACATTTTCATATTTGATGGTTGTAAGGTCATGTTTGTTTTAAAAGAAACACTTGAAAGTCTAATTAGTTTTTCACATGTGTTACAGGAGATGACACAGATGGACCGAATTAATTTGGTTCCCTCCATTTCCCAGAGACGGGAAAGCACAAACAGACGCACACGGGGAACAACACAACGTCGTGGCTGTCCTCCTGCAACCGCACGCTTGCGTTTTCTGTCCTGAGGATAAATGATGCAAGGTCATGTTTGCCTTTAATCTTGTCAGTTTATGTGTGATGACATCTACTATGGCATGTGCACTGATAAAGAATGCAGATCCGAATACAGATCCCTTAAAGTGTATATATCCATACAGTTATGCCAATTAGCAAAATACTGCAAACAAGTTTGGTTTGTACCAACTTGCCACATTATCATAGGATTTAATTAGCATGCAGTCCCAGGTGTGCGTTTATTGGCTATTTGGATTCAAACCTGGCTTGTCCAAGCAGGTTTTAGAGGTATTATAAGTGCTTTTCTATATCCTCCGACTCCCTCAGTATAATCATGACTAAAAGGGGATTTTGATACACGCATACATTGCTATTTCATGCTGATTTCAATCAAGAACTATTATTATTTTAGTTATAATCTCCGGTATGAACTGTATTTAAAGGGATAGTTCACGCAGCAATTAAGGTTCTGTCATTGTTTTCACATGTTGTTCCCAACTTTTATTTATTCTGTAAAGCATAAAAGTAATCTATCTAGCACTTTTTACAAAACAGATTGTTCGATCTCAGCTGTACAGTGATAATTGGAAATGATTTTTTTGACTGTACGGCACCTCTAGAAGAAAAGTTTTTAATTGATTCATTTTCATTGTAAAAATCATTAGTTATTAACTTAGTGGCTGCTTACATAAGACCGTTTTCGACTGAAAACTTTTGAGGCATTCTGACTGTTCATTTACATGACAACAGCGTTTTGGTGGCCTGAGAACTTAAACTTAAAATCTACTGTATTCCACATTATTAAACAAAAGTAGGTTTCAAATTGGAAGTTTTTGAAAACATGTGCCTATAAACTAATAATATGATTTTTTTTCACTATTCTTTAAAGTTGTTTGTACCCCAATGTTCTCCAAAATGTATTTTTTTGTGTTATGAAGAAAGGACCTTTCAGGTGTGGAACGACATGAGGGTGAGTAAATTATGACAGAATTGTAATTTTTGGGTAAACTATCCCTTTAAGGTGTGTGTCACATACTGATGATGGCGCTTTGATATCAGGAAAATCTGATAATTCTGTCAAGTGTTGTTCATGTATGGTGGTTGTAGGAACATAGTAAAAGTAGTAGACTAGATAGAATTACCACAAGGCCACATAATGGACATGCAGGACATTTACGTAATCGTAGTTGTTAATTAAACATAAATAATTTAACCCCTTTGTGATCCACTGTACCCTCATAATTCCATTCAAACAGAAAAAGCACAGTGGAAATAAGAGGCGTTATCTGGGAGTGAGTCTGAGTGATTGATATCAGGATCTCTCCCCAATACTCCTGAAATCAAACGACTCTAGCATGTGACACGGAGCTCTAAAAACATCTCTGCCTCGGACCTCACCGGCTAAATTGCCTCTGCTGGCGCCTTCACTCGCCAGCATTGGATGACAGATAAATTGATCGAAATATTGGAAAATAATATCCTGCCCAAACTCGTTGAACCTTGATTTCCAGTCTTTTGAATTTTTCATACGGGAACAAAATGAAAAACGGTTCTGATGTGTTTTTCCTTCCTCCCTTTCCTACACAATTATGTAGTGCTCATTTGCAATAAGGTCGGCCCATACATCAAACGCTGTGTGCGCTGTAAACAGAATGTGGCCCTTTTTTTTTTCCAACGGTACCAAATCATTGTAAGCACAGGAAGTCAAGTAGGGAGTCTATTGGCCTGAAAATAATGTTGCCGAACTTCAATAAATCTATAAATCTGACACTGCCCTTCAGGGCCTCATTAGATGCAGAAATCTTTATTACAGTTAGTGTTGCTGGTATCAGTTAAAAGAAATCGTCTTTTGAAGCTTGTCAGAGAGATTGAATTAGAAGGATATGTCAGATGAAGGAGGTGGAATAATTTGAAGATCCTCTTTAAGCTGATGAAGAATTAGACCGTTGCAAGTTTCCAGGCTGTGGGTGAAATTTGACTCTGATTTAAATTGATAGATTTCATTGGATGATGCTATGACCTTTTGTTCCAATATTTGTAGTGAATCTGAATGTTTAGGTAGCAAGAAATTGTCTGACTTTGTTTTTGTTTATGTGCTCTTTAATTTGAGCTAGACTAATTATGACTGAAATGTCTACCAATTGCATTTTTTTTTTCTGGTGAAGCTGAACAAGCTTGCAACTAGTTGGTTTAACTAGTTAAGCAACTTGGGAAACTCAAATCTCAATTGAGTTCAATAGTTGACTGTTAGCTCGTCTTTCGTCGCAATACTCTCATAGCTGAACTTTTTGTTTATTTGATAGTTTATATACAACATTTGTTGTATATGAAAATTAGTTATGTTAATATATCGTTATAAATTATATATTTCTTTATGCCATTTTGGATTTTTTTTTTTATGAGTTGCAGTGTATTGTGGGAGTCCTTTTCTGTGATGGATACATGTAATGCTAAGAGTCTGACAAATAAAAGTAACTGATGCCTTAAAATGTTGCCTTTATAGTCAGCTCACTATGTTTTGAAACAGAGCCCCTCTCTCTCTTTCTCTCTCTCTCTCTCTCTCTCTCTCTCTCCATCTGTGAATTGAAGTTTCAGTGACGGATGTTTGTGGCAGGAAAGACCTCTGTCACAGGAAAATGAGGTGATCTATCATTTTAAGATATGGTCTTCATATACTGTTTACTCGGAGATATCACTTGCCTCCAGCCAATTTTGACCGGGGACATTTTGTGATATAGCGGTGATTTGTATGGTATCACAGCAACAATAAATGCAACCCCTGAACTGAAAACAACAACACACAGACTAATACACCCTTTAGTTTCTTGTCTCCCGCCATGTTCTTACAATTTTTTGGTCTTGCGATATCCTGCTTATATGTTGAAACAAATCGCATCCTGGCTATGTTTTTTCTCTAGCTTCTAGGTGTATTTCCAACAGATCCAAACTGATTTCCCTCATAAGGATCCTTCCTATTCAGTGGGCAATATAAATGGTTGCCAGCCCAGTTATTAAAGACAGAAATGCTAGTGACAATGTAAAGTGCAGGGTTTCTCTTTTTTGCTTTTCTGCTACACCGGCCAGATATGTGTAATGACTGTGATAGTGTTGAACCATGCACATTTCCCCCCATCTATCACACAAACACACACACACACACTCGTGGTCCTGTATATCCTCAGCCCCAACATCATCTTCTCTCAGCAGTTTTATTTGTCCCTGGACACTGGGAATAGAGAGAGGGCTGTAATATAGGTGTGCTGGTGATACTACAAACTTACTGTAGTCGCTGTACAGCTTTATGATTGGTGTGGCTTCCGACTAGACAGATACATCTAGTGTGTAGATCTAATTCAGCCTCCTGCTTTGTTCTTTGTGGTGATTAGGTGTTCTTCTGGATGCCCGTTTGACCTGTGTTTGGGCCTACAACAAATCTGTGCATGCAGAAAACCACACAAAACTCAACTCTGCGTCTCATTCAAAAGGTTATTCATATTCCTCTTCACTTACAGATTTCTTTGTTATATGTATATTTTGATTAACTTGACAATGCTTTCAGCTACAAGAAGAAAAAAAGTTAGTGAGTGAGTGAATCTCATGAAATCTGTCAACATACACAAGTCAGGGTTCGTACGGGTGCTTGAAATCCTTGAAAATGCTTGAATTTTGATGTTGTGTTTTCAAGGTTTGAAAAGTGCTTAAATTTTGGATAAAATGCTTGAAAGTGCTTGAAATTGTAACGGTTTCTTTCACAACAAATACCTATCTGACTGAATATTTCGTTTATTAAATGGTGAAATAAATCGTTTGCTGCGGCCCGAGCGCGATTGTTCCCGGCGCCCCCCGCAGCGGTGGCCTGGTTCTTTCACACTCGACTTGATTCTATCGAATCCTGGTGCGTCTGCGTGCATCTTACGTCATCACAAACGTGCACGCCGCATGATAGAAAGCAGAACGCGGGTCAATATATTGTGTTTTTTATTAATTTGGTGTTATTATGCGCAGCTGAGTGAACAACACAGGTTTACTGTGTGTCGCATTTGGCTTTCTGCTGATTGCAAACGCAGGAGACAGTGGATTTCCAATAATTTGTTGGCCTGAGTCCACGCGCTATGTGTGTGCGAATACACTGCAGACTCACACTCTCGCTCGTATCCAAGGTAAATCATCAACACTAGCATCCCTTACATTTGTTTTATTAACTTAATACATCATAATCAGCTAAAACGCATGCGCAGGTTACTTTACTAAGTGCGCACCCGAGTCCGTGATTCTTTCACAATTACGCGAACCGCGGCCCGGTTCGGGAGCAGCCGAACTCAGAGCACCTCCTCCAGGTAGTCTCGGATTCGGTACCTGAGGCAAAATGACTAAATATGCAGCGCGAATTATATATTTCTAACTCCAAACAATTGGCTACTGAACCAGCTGATAAAATCTTCATTTGATTCGATCCGTGAACTTGACACTCAAATGAACCGATCGCATTTTACTGATGCAAAAGACGCGCGCGCACACACTGGGAGCGCGGTGTGTCAGTGTTTACCGGCTGTGGTAAAGTAATGACTCAGTTACAAGGTGTGTATAATTTAAACTACTTAGTCGACATTAACAGTAGCTGCTGTACGGTTTTCATACTGCTCTCCTTCTAGTCACTTCTGAACGTCTCTTGATAAAGCTCCAGGTGACGGGTTGCCGGATATCACAAAAAGAGCAAAACAAGCCCCTTAAAAACGCAGTATAAGCAGACATGGCAAAACATGTACCGGAGAACACATTTAAACATATTAGTATTGCTAATATTATCCTACCAAATTAAAAGATAGTAACTAATTTATTATGAATAGAATAGTTCAATATAAAATATTTAGATATTATAAACTGATTGATGAGGTAAAGCAATAACATGAGATTGAAAAATTATTCAGCAACACTTTATTTAAAGTTTAATTGCACCTATGAGTTGTATTTAATATCAGTCAGTTGGGGGAAGTTCTTCTAAAAGTTGATGAGTGTGTTTTGTTCACTATATTTAGCTATCAAAATAGTTTACCAAATAAATTATTTGCCAAATAAAAGACAGTCAAACAAGGAGAAGAACTTTTAATTTCTAAAGTATTTGGGTTTATTTAGTATACAAAGCCATTTATGATGATTTTTCGAGAATAACTACATATATAAATAACTATATCGTGAAATATATCGTTACCGTGAAATAAAATTTTGGTCATACCGCCCACCTCTACTGCATGTCATTTGGATCAAATCCTCCAACAACATTTTAAAAAAATAAAACCTGTGTTTTGCTTCAATTTCTGATCCATCTGCTATTACGAAACACAATTTTGGCTGTTTATTGCATATTATCTCTTTTAATGTGGAAAAAACGCTAAATAATAAGTTTTACTATGTATTGGTATGTAATTTACGGTGGTGTAAGCTGCTGGGAAAAGCTTTAAAATGGACCTTGAAAGTGCTTGAAAAGTGCTTGAATTTGACCTTGGAAAAGGTGTACGAACCCTGACAAGTCTTAATTTTCACCAAAATCAGAAAGAAATACAACTTATATTCTGCATTTTTTAGGGCCACTGAGCTGCATAATGTCCCCACAAAGAGAGCAATATCCGAAATCCTTGTCAGGACATTTTTTGGTCCCCAACTCCCCATAAGGAAAACAGCTTGTACATCATGCTAAGTGATATGTTTTGGAAATGTAAAAATGCAGAGTCTTTTCTCTAATAAATATATATATATATATATATAAATATATATATATTTTTTTTTTTGTGGCCATTATTCTCATGACAATTAAACATTTCTTCAATTTTTTTCTTTTCTCATTCTGTCTATCTATCTATCTATCTATCTATCTATCTATCTATCTATCTATCTATCTATCTATCTATCTATCTTACTCTTATATTACTGAAATTGAATTGAATTTTGAAAACATGTAAAACTATTAAGACAATTAAGATTTTTAATTAGGCTAGGCTAAGTATTGGCTGAAAGATGGGTTTTTTTTTCTCCTCTCATAGCAAATCTTAATTTTCCATTGCAGTAAAAATTAAGATTTTTCATGTAATGGAAAATATGGTGACATATTTTCATGATGACATTCCATAGACATAATGGTTTTTATACTGTAAAAACTGTATATTCAATCCCCTTACACTAACACTACCCCTAAACCTATCCATTTATATATTTATATATTTGTAGATATTTGATAAACTTTTGTGTATCTTAAATGAGTTACATAATCGTGTATTAAATTTCAAGGTTTAATTTTATTCTGATTAAGCTAAACAGCTATTCCACTCCGAGGTGGTATATACTGTGAATTCTCATGTAGTGTCAGACATGTGTGTTTGCTTTCATAAGTTACGTACGGCTTAGTGGTGCCATGTGGCATTTCATATGTCCGCCAGAACCACGTACCATCTGTGGAAGTATTTCCAGAATCAACTGTTTCTTCCATATTTCAGCTATAGCGCGTCACGGCTCTGGGGTCGGGGCAGGCCTTTCCATTACCGCCTTCCTGATGTCTGTCAACATTAGCTTTTCCAGAGTTAATGATCCAAACTAATGTAACAAACTCAAGAAGGGTGTTGCATGGCATTTTAATCAGTATTATTTCAGTTTAATTATAAAAGGGCAGTATGATGTTTGTTAAGCAATCCATACCCTAAGTCAATGTAGCAAAAAACAGACATTAAGTATGCATTACGCTGTGGTTAATAAAAATTACATGGCTGATGTATCATGCTTACTTGGCATATTTCCTATAATGTTTGATTTGCCAATGGAGCAATGTCACAAGGAATAGTAAATAGATATAATCCTTAATAATACAAAATAATCCTTAAAACGAAATTGTCATATTTTGATGTCTGCGGATCTTTTGTGATGTGAACAGAGTGTCACAAAGGTCATTAGAAAATTTTGTGCTGTAAGTTTATAGACTTGGTCAAAATGGTTTCTCCAGCTTCATTTCAGTAGGGAGCCTCGGGTCGGGCCTCAGAAGCTCGTTAACTCGTTGCACTGTGACACTTTCACAATGATTAATTAAAACACCTTTAGCCACATAATGTCAGATGGAGTCTATTTTAACAACTGACCTTTCTGTACCAAAAACAGAGTGCTTTACCATCCACTGGGTGACTCCAGATGTTTTCTCAAAAAAAACAAAAAACAAAACAAAGCCAAATCTATCCTGACCACCCTTATTTTTGTTATTATAATTTGATTGTATGCTTTTGAAAGAATTATCTTGCGCTGCATTAATTTGATCAAAAATGCTGTTAAAAACAAATTTTGTGTAATATTACAGTTCAACATATGTGTTCTATTTTAATATATTTTAAAATAGTCTTGCAGAGTCATATAATAGCTTAGTGTGAGGAACAGACAGGTGTTATTGACTGATTATGTTCTCTTTCTTTGCAGTTCTCAAAAAGCATGCATCTTTTCAAGTATAATGTCACCATTGCTTATTGCATATTTTGTTCTGTTTGTAGTTTAACAGTTTCTGTTCATGATTTGCTTTTGTTATGTGAATGAGATGATTGAATGTACATGTTTTTGTTTTTCATGGATTTGGAGTGACATAATGCAATGGGGTGGGTGGGTGATGGGGGGGGGGGGGGGGGGTATGCCTTCAAGCAAATTGCAATTGTGAGCACACTCCCAGTAACAGTGTCCCATAAAAAGTGCAGTTGGAGAGAATTTTTACAATTTAGCTCTGAGCTGAATAGAATTGCATTAAACGGTGGTGGTAGGTTTATAAGCTGTGGAAGCATGGAGTAACCTACGTGTGGAATGATTTGATCATTGGGGACCTATTGTGTAATTTCTTCCTCATTTTGGCCCATGCTAATATGGCATATGCGATTAGGTCTGTCTTTGGGAGCTAGCAAAGGCCTCCAAATCAAATTTGGGTCCTTGACCAGAATACCAAAGCATATTAAACCCAGAAATGATCTAGTGATGCAAATCATTAAACACATTTGCATTTGCTTACTGAAGCTTATCACAGAAATTAAACTCCCGGATAGAGAGCGAAAGAGTGTGGGGGAGAAAGAAAGAAAAAAAGTGTCAGGTGAGAATGAGGTAGATCAGAACCATGGCTTTGTTTTTCAACATTTCTATTGTAATGAAAAGGACAGGCCTAAATCAATGCTCTCATCCAGAGATACTGAGTGATGAGCAGATTAAGGCACGAATAAATGTATTTAAGACTTTCGGCCGGAATTTTTTTACCAATCTTGAGTTATAGGGATCGTTCACCAAAAAACTACAATTCTGTCATCATTTACTCCCCCTCATGTCGTTCCAAACCTGTAAGACTTCCGTTCATCTTCGGAACACAAATTAAGATCTTTTTAATGAAATCTAAGAGATTTCTGTCCCTCCATTGACAGCTATGAAACTCCCACTTTGACGCTTAAAAAAGTTCATAAAGATATCGTTAAACTAATCCATATGAATTGAGTGGTTTAGTCCAAATTTTCTGAAGAGACTTGATCGCTTTATATGATGAACAGATTTATTCACATATAAGCAATAACCAATGAGGTTCATTCTCGTGTTACGCAGGATGTTTGAGCTTCCGCAAGAACCAATGAGCGAAGGACGAATGAGGACTCGATCACTTTATATGAACAGATTTAATTTAGGCTTTTCACATTTAAACATTGATCAGTGAACATAAACAGAAGCTCAACCGAACCTCCTTGACGCGCGAGAAAAAACCTCATTGGTTCTTGTGGAAGCTTAAACGTGCTACATAACACGAGAATGACCCTCAGTGGTTCTTGCAGAAGCTCAAACCATTGTATACTGTGGCCTATTTGTCAGAATGTAAATGACAATGAAAACAAACCCTTCTGAAAACATATCACGTAACAGTTGACTAATCAGCATCATGAGGCCTCTTAAAGTTTTTATCAATTCACGAGTGATTTGAATTAGACCCAAATTATAATTCGTCAGCGACCGATGTGAGCAGAAAGTTTCATCAGTGCCCCATATAAAGCGAATCTAGCGAATAAACTGTTACGATTCCCCGCACTTGAGTATCTGCCCTCTAGCCATTGTCCGCAAGGCTTACGGAAGGCTGACATGGAAGAGAAGGGTGATCTGGAATGATTAGCTTTTCAGCATCTCAACGCGTTGTCAATTACAGCAATAGATTCCCGACTTCACAAAATCTGACAGCGCTGGGCATACTTGTCAGATCTGCGTAATCCAGCTACTAGGTGGCTGCAGGGTGGCTGTGGTATCTGAGAGTTAAGGGTCGTCCCGACTGCTCCCCCTTCCAAATATAAATAAATATACCTGCCTGAGCGATTTGGAATTACAATAAGGATCCTCAAGGTCTTTTATGGAGACTGAGCTCGCATACAAACTAATGATCACTTGGAGATTTGTGTGCAAGTGTGGGCACATTGATTTCTCTGACAGTTTCTCATCTCATAGTGTTTTTTTTTTTTTTTTTTTTTTTTGCACAGGCCTCTTTCTCTGTCTCCCTAGACTAATGTAGTATTCACTGAGTCTATAGGCCATGCCATGTCACGTCTAGACTACTAGTTTTAGGGGATTAAGCCTTGGATTTTGAATAGTTCAACCAACATTCAACATTTATTCAACAGGTTGTGGATTTGATACTTTTGAGATGCTTATCTATTAATTGGAGTCATATCATGACTCTTTAAAATCATTTTCCACTTTAGGAAATGTCATAATACAGTCATAATAATTTTTTTTGTGATATTTATTTTCTCTTACTCTGAATTATGTTAGATGTTTTTATGTGGAATTGAAAAACCAAACTGAACAGTGTGTGCATGTATAGTTGTATTTACTCCACCACACATTGTTGCTATAATATACACTCCTGTTCAAAAGTGTGGGGTCTGTAATCTATTTATTTATTTATTGTAATGTTTTTAAAGAAGTCTCTTATGCTCACCAGCACTGTATTTATTCGAAAACAATACAGCAAAAAAAAAAAAAGTAACATTGTAAATTATTATTAGAAATTAAAATCACCGTTATCTATTTTTCATCATTTACAGTCTTCAGTTACGTGATCCTTCAGAAATCATTCTATTATGCTTATGTGGTTCTCAGGAAACATTAATTATTATTATTATCAATGCTTAATATTATTGTGCGAAAACGTGATTTTTAGGATTCTTTGATGAATAGAAAGTTAAAAAGAGCATTTATTTAACTTTTCTAATATTATAAATATATTTACTATCACTTTTGATCAATTTAAAGTGCCCTTATTGAATACAAGTATTAATTCATTTAAATCAATCAATCCATCAACCAATCTATCTATCTATCTTACTGACCCCAACATTTTTAATGGTAGTGTGTAGAGTTCTCAACGGGCCTGAAAATTGCAACCCGACCCGACCCGGCCCGTGGCTTTTAAAGCCCGGACCCGATGTAACCCGACGCATCAACATGAATTATCTGACCGAACCCGGCCCGCGGCCCGACGCCGCCGCCTTTTTTTTATTTTTTTTTTATACACGTATTATCATGACCAACAGACGGGAATTCAGGTCAATTGATCTGGAATTATTTAATGTTCCCGCCTTTTAACAATACAAACAACTGAAACAATAAACTTTAAATATATAAATAGGCTATATAAATATGCCTTAAATAAAAATCTTCACACAATAATAAAAAGGCTGGACGACCCTGTTTTTTTGCATCAGCATATTTCATATTTCATCAGCACCTTGCATTTTGAGCATTGCACATAACCTGTAGAATTTCCATCAGAATCCAGCACCACTCCAAACACTCTCCAGACCTCTGATTTCCCCACTCCTGTAGTAGCGACGGTGAATTTACCTGCGGCAATTAAGTTTACTTTTCACCAACTTCTCCAGGTGTCAGGTCTGCCCCCGCGATGCCTGTTGCACGCAGCAGCCAGACTTTCTTTACGGTGCACAGCAGCGATGATTAATAAATTATTTATTTATTTATTTTCACTGAGTGGAAAAGATTAAGCCCGAGGTCCGACCCGACCCGAGTCATTTGCTTATATTTTCGACCCGAACCCGTCGGGCTTGTCGGGCCGACCCGTTGAGAACTCTAGTAGTGTGCATATTTACATATTTTACATTTTTGTATGTAAAATATTTTTACATCACCATTGTGCAACCATTATATATTTGTTTTACATATTTTTTTTTTTTACGTATCAGATTTAAACGACTTCTGTTTTATTAAATGTTGTTTTATAATTTACTCAAAATGTGTAGTATCTCTGGCACTTGACAAGGCTAGACATAATGGCAATGACATAATGCCAATGGCATGATTTAGGGACTGAGCTGTGTGTTTTTGCTAGTTGTGCAGAAAATATACGCTTAACCTGTAATTGAATACATTTAACTAACTGTGGTTTTGCCCTTTCAAAGAGAAAAACAAATGTAAAATAAGGAAAGGACAGTACATTTGAAATTATTGGGGAAAAAGAGTGTAAACCCGTTCAGAATGGTGTGAAAATGGGTTAATGTTGCTGCTGCGTTTAATTGTTTTAGATTCTCCATCAATTTTGAGTGGCTGCACAGGGGAGTTGGCCCTGTGGAAAAAAAAGAAGAAAAAAATGAGTCGGTCTGAGGCGTTTTAAATTATCCAAAAATGAATGGAGGTATTCAATCTACTTTCAGATGTTAAAATTAGGTTTGCAACACTCACCGCGCGTGCCATCAAATTTCTCATTTTGAGCTCAAGTCTGTGTTCCTCAGAGCTCGTATTTGCGCAGATGGAACTTTGCCGAGCCGCGGTTCTTCTGGGATCTGAGAATTTTCACAGTTTGATGAGAAATGTTCCACTCCATCACATCTATAGATTATTTTCTGCCTGTAAATTTCTGACTTTTATTAATCAAATCATTGCCATACCCCTCCCGACCCCCCTCCCGCCGTGCGGTGAAGGTGTGCTGGAGTGTCCTGGTTTGAATTGGGTGTTGTGCTCACAGTATCTTCACCCATGGGAGAGAGTCAGAAAAGTGAGTGTTTCTTCCACCGTCTTTCTCTCTAAAGATATCCAATGGGATCTTATTTGTACTCTTAAGTATATGTGGTACCGTGATGGTATGTTGTGATAGGACTGCATTGACATCTAAAACATAAGCCTTTTACATTTAGAGATGTATAATTTGAGGTTTTTAAACTTGATTAGTGTATTCATAGTCAATGTGATGTTATATGCACATAAAAGTCTTTACTTTTCAGATGTTGTCCATATGAATGACCACCCACGATGGCGATCACGATGTGTTATCAAAGTACCTGCTCATTTCAATCAATGAATCAAAGGTAGGCTACAATACATTTTAATGCCATGGTTAAAGTAAACACTCAAGCATAAATATACACAACCAAAAGATGTTGAAGAATTTCCGACCCAAGCATATTGCTGACTTAAGTAGTTATTTTGCTGAATTCGCTCAATCTAGCCAAATCCTTGGTGTACGGAATTGGGAACGCATTCCAAACCAACATTGCTTTTAATTCCTTTCTTTGTATGCGGCTCAAGTGCAGGAAAGAGACACAAACACAGAGGGAGGGAGAAGGAAGTGCGTATTGGTCCTGCTTGTGTGCTAACTGAAGTCCCACTTGGGATGGGATTATTTTCAATACGTCATTCAGAGAGAATGCATGAACTGTTTTCTTCACACTGAATGCTGTCCTCTGGGTGTAAATCTTAAGGGAGTGGGATTCGGTTCTTAACAACTACAATAATTTAGTTTCTTTGATGACCAAAATAGATGTTGAAAATAATCTGACTACACACATTTTGTGCTGTTTACACACATGAGACTTTCACAAAGTAGAATTTAAGTAAACTTTTCTCTTCAATATAAATATTATCTAGAAGTAACAATATTTATCTAGTGAGCAGGTGCTTGTACTTAATGGTTCAGGAAAATTGTTGTCAGTTGGCTGGTCATAGTTTTTTTTTTTTTTTTTGCATATAAACCTTTCAAAGACTTACCATGAGCTCTGCAGTGATTGTCTGAAGATGTGTGCTATACATGTAAATCACAATTCTTCAGAGTATCCATTTTGTTTTAATATGCCTAATCAATGACTGTACATCAATAGTTTTGCTATTGTACCACCATTTCTGATTGGCTTTGGTTGCTGTAGTATTTATTTTATTTTGATTGTTTTATAGAATTTATCTACATAATTTCTGTTATATATTTTTTTGACACTTCAATTCATAGGTTACAATGACTTTTTTTTTCTTTTTACATCTCAGAGATGTTTGGTTTGGTAAAAGGCCTAGAACTTTTTTTTTAAATCCCAATGGCAAAAACACATCTGGAACCATGTTTCCAGTTGGCAGTCACCATATCAAATCGCTCACAACACTATTATGTGTACAGCAGCAAACCAATGACCAAGTATCGAAACTTTAGCAATGCCAGTTTCAGGTAAATGCATCACAGGAAGTAAAACGTGGTGCAGTGGCCTTTTTTAAACACCAGTTCTTGGCAGAAGTAGAGGCCAACACAAGATTATCCACTGCACTTTGCTCTCGGCCAAACTATGACATTTTCCCAATCTGAAGTGCTTGAACCATGGACTACAACAGCCGAACCCTGTCACACTTCCACGCCTCATCATTGTTGGGGAAAGCCTGTTCCCGTCTCACACTTCGAGACGACGCCTTAAAAACACTATGACTCCAGTGCGGCATAGCGATTACATGGGTCAGCTCTCTGCGAAGGCATCGAGTAGCAGGCCTGATTTAATGCTCTGGAAATTTCAGCCTGTCTATCTGAGGTCAACAGACTTTCTTTCAGAGAAAAGGAAAGAATGAGCAGAGGAGGCTTTACAGTGTGATGGCATGATGCCTGGGCTGCTTAATGGAATCACAGCGAGCAGCGGAGAACGGCTGGCAGAACCCCACGCCGGTTTCCCATGAAGCCGCTGGCAGAGTCAAAGCGACAGCATGTAAACCACTCTGCACCCAACACAATCGCTCTTTGTACGAAGCCGAACGCCGTTGAGTGGAGGGTACTTCAATGGAGCGCCGATACGCCTGACTGAACGTGACTGTCAAGTGACAAGGTGCTTTGAACGACAATTGCTGTTGCTTATAGCTTAACTGGATGATTCTAATCTGAACATGCTCAGTATATGTACAGGGTGCTCCGTCACTTTGTCATATTTACATATGGGGCTTTAAATAAGATGTAAATTAATTTGTGCATGTTTAGATAAGCGCCCGTGGATGATTTTATTACAGAAAATATTATGCAGCGTAACAAATCTGGTGCGGAAAGCTTTAAAGCCATGATGGATGCATTTACATTAGCTGTGCACTAATACAGTGGCTGTTGACTGGATTTTGCAGTTAGAGAACAGTTCTTAATTAAACGTAGTTGTCGATTTAGCCCATTTATCTGCAGGGGGTCAATTTGACTAGTTTGGCTAGTTTCAGGAGTTAGACCCTGTTGGTAACTACACCATCCTGAGGCAGAAAGCATCTATTTCCATTGATGGCCATTCACAACTCGCTGACTAGGGTTGCCAATCGCTAATAATCGCTGTAATCAAATAATTGCATATAATAATTCATTAATTAACTAATAATTCTTAATGACATTTATCATTAGAAGTCAATACATTTGTTTTTTTTTCCCCCATATAATTGAATATCATAATTGAAATTTATTGTGCATTTTTTAATACTTAAAATATAAATAATTGATGTTTAAGTGGCAGCCCTAATTTTGACAATACATATATACCACAAAATTTCCAATGAATAATTCACAAATATTTAGCTTTGTTATAGTAGGTAATGAGAGCTCAGCGTTTAATTTTAGCACTTATTTTCCCTGTCTGCTGCATGGACTTGTGATATACCGGGATCATTTGCAGTAGGGTTAGGAACGTGTCAGTAATGAAGCACGAATGCATGTGCCAACTGAGCAACTGCCATTTAGATGAATGGAAAAGCCAAAAGTTTTCTCTCTCTCCATATAGGATCTTCTTGATTATTCAAGCAACAAAGCAACCCAAACAACGTGACTCCCTCATATGTATCATGTATCACTAACATCCTTCAGTTGTTATTTAGGACAACAAACACAGTTATTGCTTTTGGGGTGGTGTGTTATGGATTTTAGGTAAATTGTGTTGTTATATTAACATTGATTATGAGATTGTTATCAGGTACGATGTCCGGTATTATTAATATTTGCAGTTTTAATTGTTTAATTTCATCATGTGCCGTGCATGTGTTTGTATTTTCTCAAAGGGAAGACAAGCAAGCTGCTCAACACTCAGCCCACCTTTGAGACGTCCACCTAATGAAATCATTAAAAGTAATAAACAAAATTGCTTATCAGGAGAAAATATTATTTTCTGGAGGTAAACAGGTCTGCAATAATAAACCTTTATAATAAACCTATAACAACCTCCTCAAAGGTGACATCCAGGTGCACTCGGCCACGAGTAATGTAATTGGCAAAAATACAATAAAACATATTGCATTGGATTATTACGCAATAATGCCGGAATCATTGTGGCCTAATTTTAAAAACAGAAGTGCACTATAAAAGTAAACCCTTAAATATCAAATAATATTATATTACAGCACAATTTCACCTCGCAGCGATAACAGGGCTATTTGTAGATTATTACCGCAGTTTATAAGCAAGGAAAACATACAGAGCCGTGTATTTTCAGCATAATGCCTGACAATTAATGGGGCAAATTAAGTTTATAATGATGACGGTAATGTGGAGGGTGGTTATTAGTATGTGTTATTGTATTCGTTTTATTGTTTTTATTATTGTTGTTTCTATTAGTAGCAGTAATAAAGGATGCTGCAGCAGGAGATGCATCATTATCACAGAAGGCTTTGAACGAGGGAAATTGTGAATCATTCACCCCCACCCTCTTCTGCCCAGAAGTCCCCCTTTTTACTCCCTGATCATCCATCACTCTGTTCTTGCCTAAGCACTTCACCTCGACAGCAATCCAAAGCAGGAGCCAGTGCTAGAAGTCTAAGGGCATTAATGAAGGGTTGGAACACTGGCTGGAACTGCTCTCTGTCATGTTTGCCACTGACGTTGGCTTTGAACAGAAGAGCAGTTGGGTCATTCCTTATATGCAGTACATGTTCAACTGTGATATTGTGCTATAAAGAAATAAATTACGTAAACATAGTTTTGAGAGAATGATGTCATGTCTCTGGTGCTGCGCAAATTTTGACATGAAAACCTGGCAATTTATTTAGAAATATTTATTTTTCTTTTTTCTTTTCAGAATTTATTTTATTTATGCTACACTCTTGGAAAGTATTTCTAATAAGATTGTTTCCGCCACGAAAAAAATTGCGACTTTTTATCTCACAGTTCTGACTTTTTATCTCAGAATTGCAAGGTATGAACTCGTAAGTTGCGAGTTATGAAGTCATATAAACTTGCAATTCTGAAATTCCAAGTTTATATCCCGCAATTCTGACTGCTTTTCTCAGAATTGTAAGATATAAAGTTGCAGTTGCGAGCTATCAAATCAAATTCTGAGGGGGAAAAAGGTCAGCTCATGTCTGACATTTTCTTGCAATTTTGAATATATCTCAAAATTCGAACTTTATTACGCACAATTGTGAGTTTATATCACGCAATTCTGACTTTATAACACACAATTATGACTGTATATCTCACAATTCTAACTGTATTGCATGCAATTGCGGGTTTATATAACATAATTCTGTGTATCTGCATTATCTTAAAACAAACAAAAGAAAAACTTTCATGCTGATTTTCATCTTTGTCAAATTTTCCATTGTTAATGAAAGTCTTAAGTTTTGAAGCATAAACCTCAAGTTTTGTAGAGTGATAATGGAAAGCATTAAAATAAAGCAAAAAAACAAAACAAAAAAAAACATGGCCCATATAGGCACATTACAACTCAATTATAAGAAAATAAAAATATCCAAAGGGCCCCTGGGCCCTGAGTCTTTGATAATATTTTGTTGGGATGCACTTCTCTCTGTAGCAGCAGAAATGGCACAGATATTCTAATACCTTTTAACAAGGCATCCATGAAAGATTGCATTCTCTTATTAATTGCTGGAAGAATGAAACCTTACAGCCAATTAGAAGTCGACTTTATTATGCAGATTTCAGCTTTACACACAGTGCTATAAGGCATTCCCTCCCAAAAACAAAACATAAACAAGAAAACAAACAAATAAAAACTGCTTGCAAAGAGTTTAATGAACATGTTGTGGAGCTAAAGGATGCATGTTTAACAAGCGTTGTGATTGTTCTCTTTTGTTTTAGATCATGCGGCATCTCTTCAAACTCTTCCTACAGCTTTCTCTCTCCAGACATTGATAATTATTTCTGCAGGAAGCATACAGCAAACATTGTCAGACATCATTTATTTATTTATTTGAGTCACGAATTGTTTATGTTTCTGATATATATATATATATATGTAATGTAGAACCACACACAATGTATAATCTAATGTATCTAAATAAAGATATGTTATTTGATCCTACTATGCTAAAGTACAAACAATCAATATGCCAGCATGCATATTCCCAATTATATGCAGGTGTGTGTTTGTGTGTATAAGCGCACAACAAAAGCCAAACTGCATAGCCTTTTCTTTTCTGGTGCGGACTATACCATTTGCACATGAATTCAGCCCACAGGCCATTAGAGTCCGTCTGCAGGCCCTGTCTGTCCATCGCCACGGTGCAGTGGGTCTCAAAGATATCTAATTATTTACCAGAGGTCAGGGAGCAAGTGCCCTCAACAAATCCAAGAATAGGACTCTCTCCTATTAATCTCCATTCTGCCGATGATAGATACGAGAAAGGGAAGGAGTCACTCATGCCCGCTCCTGATTTACAGAGAAGCATCAATCTTGTCATCCGTTCGGCAAACAATAACTGTCAGAGGCGAGGAGGAGAGCGAAGGGGGGTTCGGCAGCCTGACTACTGTATATGTGAACTCATCTGTAATGTTGCCTTTCCTCATTTCTTCATGATGGAATTGTTGGGGACACATCGCTTTTCCCACTATCCATTTGCCGGGTTGCAGCTCACCGGTTGACAGAAATAGGGTGAAGGTGGAGAAAAGTGAACCAAATTGCCCGCATTTAGCCGAAGTCGACTTCCAGTCACCGGACGAGTGAGGGAAATAAAAGCGGATAGTGATACAGTTACAAAATATTTGTCGGGAGTGTTGACTTTGGAAAATGAGTCGCTGGATATCTGATATGTTTATCCTTTCTGCCACGAGACGTAAACAAGACATTTTAGGCGCTAGTTGTCCTCGAAACGATCCGCATAGGATGCGTTTGGTTTGTTATGAGGTGGATGGATCTATCAAAACAATGGTTTCCATACTCTCAAACAAGAGGCCACGTAACCTTTCTACATGGTGCAGGATATACAAATGTCTTTCCTTCCTCACTATGTTGAAAGAGTTGTCTTTGTGTACTAGGAACATTTATTTGTGGGCACTGTAAGTCATAAAATAGTCCAATCCGGTCTTTATGTTGTGGAAGGACCTCCTTTGAAGACTATTGACAGGCATTTCCACCTCCGAGTTTCTATTAAATTCTGGGATTTTCTGTAGTGCATTGAGCATTGGGCGTAAATGAACAAACTACTAAGAACCCTCTGACCTCCTGAAAAAGAATTCATCATTTGATTCTATTGTTTTGAGACTGACTTAGTTGGAAAGTAGGAAGAAAGTGAGCATATTTGTTTGGTTGTGCCAAAAACATTGTATATCTCTGTCGCTATAAGTATACCCGAGACGTTTGGGAAGACTGAATTATCGGACATAGTCATTGTATTTTACCCAGTTATTTTAATGCAATTCTATCATTGTCAAATAGGATTCTGCTTGCTTTTGCAGGGACAAAATCTCCTCCCTCCGCACGTTCGTTCTGTTCTACGCCAAGCGGTCTCTCTCCGAGGAGATGTGGGGACTCTATACAGTGAGTTTGTATGACATGATCTGTGTAAACTGTCGACAGTAAGCTCAGAGTTATCAATCTTTTTCTCGTTTCAATAAGAACGTTACCAAATCCTTGATGTCTTGCTCCTCACAATGAAATATACCTCGGCTTGGCATGTCATCTGCACAGGCATATGTTATTGTAAATTGACATATTTATAAAATACATGTAGCCTCACACTTTTCAAATTAGCAGTGTTTGTTAAGCCTCGTACTTGGGGTTGGGGATTTGAACGAACTCTTGAACCGAAGTATTGCGCTTCTGGTTATGACTTGTATGTGATTGATAACTCAAATTGTGCGGCTTGTTGAGGAGAGAGCAACTGGACTCCTCGTAGAATTTTTTTTTTTTCTCTCCTTTCCAGATGATAAAACAGTAAAAAAATCGCTTAGTGGCTGGATTTTACCAAGACTTTAGATTGGGCTATTTTGGCATGGGCCACATTAGTAACCCTATATAAACCACACTAAATCCCCTGTCAACTGCATAGCAACTCCCTAGCAATCGTGACAGCACGCTTTTCATGGTATCCTGACATCAGATAATGTAAAAATTTAGCTAAATCACCTTATTTTAGTGGTGCATGTGGCAGCTGTATATAATTGCAATTTAAATCACACGCATCTTTAAAATCAATGCGGTGCCTAATGGCTGTGTCTAAGCATCGCCCTCATCTACATCACTAAGAGAGGATCAAAGAGTCCCAATCTTGTTTTCTATATAAATAAAGAGCTGGATTTTAGCACAAACACCCCTGTTTTCCAAGATATTGATGGTGGGTTGAATTAATGTGTCGTATATGACAACACACCAAATCCCTGCAAAGCCTGGAACAGTCCACCCTCTTAGACACTTGACATTTGTTTTTCATCATGAACTTAAAGGTCACTAGCTGCCGGAGTGCCTGCCATCCTGTTTTGGTTTGCATTTGCATGAATTTTATTACCATCACACTCTCTAGAAACTCCAATTGTTTGACTTTTTTTTATTAATCTGATGTTGCACATTTCCAAACAAACAAGATATTTAAAAAAAGATATATATATAAATACAATTTGTTTAATTGTATAGTAGTTGTGCATAAGCTGGTTTAAATTATTATATAATACATTTAATGTGCATGATTGCAATTAACTTGCCTTATAAACATGATTTAATTCCACAAATACATACTACAAATATACATACTATTTGTACTATTTAATGTTTTTCATTACGCTATGGGCAAATCACTTGCTCTTCCAGCTGCAAAATGTGAGTAATTTCCCATGAACCCCTGCGGCCATATTCATTAACCTGCCTTTTGACTGGGCCAGTCAGATGTGAGTTCCAGTCATTAATATGCGGGACTCTTTTAATGAGGCTTAGCAACCTTCCACGCCCCTCCTTTGAGCAACTCCGTCAGCATGTGATCTTCAGAGGCCGTGTGTCTGTGCTCGGGATATTCCCTGTATCCTGTCAAATAGAAATCACTCAGTGCCTGCTCTTAAATTCAGGTGGAATAATGACCTAAATACCAGGTTAAACTCAAGTGAATGGCTAGATTGACATAATTACATGGCTTCTAATCCAGATTAATATTTAAAGATATTCTGAGGCTTTTCAGAAGGGCCTGTGAGATTTGTATTAAACTGGTGAGAGTAAAAAGGAGTGGGAAGGATGAATTAATCATTTGGATTTCTCTTTCTTTTTTATATCAACATTTGTGTCAAATTTTTAAGCTGTGAAGATAATTTCAGTTTACTATTTCCCCTTGCGTGGCCAAAAATAGATGAACCATAGCTATTTTGTTTGCATTACAGTGTTCATGTTACACATAAAACTATAGGGCTAGTGTCACTTTTTACTCAAGTAAATATACACATTACCGTTTAAAAACTTGGGATCAGTAAGAGGTTTATTTTCTCTTTTTTCTTTTTTTAAGAAATTAATACTTTTATTCAGCAAGGATGCATTAAAGGGATAGTTCACCCAAAAGTTCAAATTCTGTCACCATTTATTCACTCTTATGTTGTTCCAAACTTTTTGGTTTACTCTCTCCTGTTAAACACAAAATAAGATATTTTTAAGAATGTTGGTAACCACACAGTTGAAGGTACACTGTAAAAAATATTTTAGCAATTTAGTTATTTCAACTTATTTTTTAAACTAGATTGTCCAGACAACAAGAAATTTTAAGTTTTCTTGTCCTCAACTTATCGAAATAAGTTAGTTAAACTAAAAAAAAAAAACATGCAAAAAGATAACTCAAAATAATGAGTTAAGTTTTTTTTTACAGTGTAGCCATTGATTTCCATAGTTGAAAAAAAAATACTATAGAAATCAATGGCTATTGTGAACATATCATCTTTTGTGTTTAACAGAAGAGAGGAACTTATACAGAATTTTCATTTTTAAGTGAATTATCCCTTTAAACTAATCAAAAGTTATATGAAATACATTTGTAATGTTGCATGCAAAAGATGGAAAAGATTCTATTTAGAAATAAATGCTGTTTTTTTTTTTTTGTATGTTCTATTCATCAAATAATCCTGAAATAAATATGTCATGGTTTCCACAAAAATTTGAAGCAGCACAACTGTTTTCAACAATGATAATAACAATAACAAATGTTTCTTGAGCAGCAAATCAGCAAATTAGAATGATTTCTGAAGGAAAAACACTGAAGTAATGATGCTGAAAATGCAGCTTTGCATCACAGGAATAAATTTGAAAAAGTAAACGGTTATTGTAATAATATTGGTTTTGTGGTTTTCTTGTGTTCATCTCTTTGTTACTTAGCCCTTCAATAAGACCATGACTGCGAGGGAACGATGACGGCCAGCGAGTTCGGAATAATGGCCATGGAGAGGATGCACAAACGGAATGACCACCTGCATTGATTTCCTCTCAGCAGAGGGAACGTGACATAAATAATTCAGGTCCGATACTGTAAATGATGGCAGGCAGCGCCTCGGAGGTCAGCAGGTACCGGAGAAATGAGCTGGGCCGATTCGAAGGACTCGCTAGCTGTCAGTTCCTCCACCCCCACAGTGATTTTGTTATTAATTCCCACTTGCTACCGTGCATGGCGCTGTGACCGCTGAACACACAAACTATTTATACAGGTTAAGGAGATCAATTAGATACCGGCCCTCCAACTATGCCCTGCCATCCGAAGAGTCCAAACTCGTAGGCACAGGCATTATTAGGGAGAAAAAGACTGATTCTTCCAAGAGCACATCTTTCGGTACTGTATATTTGCGAGTGATAGTGTTTTGGCCCAAAGGGATCCGAGCTGCAAAGGTCATTAAGTCAAAAGGAGTGAGGTCATATATTCACAAAAAGTTTGATCAAACACACAAAAAAGTAGGCAAGCTTAATATTTGCTATTATCTCATTTCTCAAGCAACTTCCTGTAAGCCACGGAGACGTCGGCTAAAGTTTGCTGGCTTTTAGTGTCAATATCCAGAACTCTGAGCATGACAGATAAGCCCACACTTTTGAGGGTTTTGGGTTATGGTGTGTCAGGCCATCTGTTATAACTGTGTTTTCTGCCTTATTGCTGAAGTGGTCAAGTCCAGCAGTGAATCATGCAGGTCTGCTGGGACATAAACTCGTGTAATTTGTCATGTTTTATGTTCCATGAGCATTTTTTGGTCAATCTGACTCTGCTATATGAGCATTTAATTCGACAAATCCATATTATGATTGATACACATATTGAGACCAGATATGTGTTTCTAATGTTTAACCTAATATTTCAGAAGATTGCTATCATTATGGGGAAATCTGCGGTTCTCCTCACATTCCTGAAAGACTTTTCACATCAAGTTACGGTTGCCCTTTATTTAAATGTCTCCTTGTTACAGTGTAATTCTGATTTTATGTACTGAGTCATTTTAATTAACAACATGTTTACTTACTATAGGGTTAGAGTTTGTTTTAGGGTTAGTTGGATGTCATTTTGCATAATGTACTGTTATTGCTATAAAGTGCAACAGTCTGTAAAAATTCCATTAGTTTCTCCATAGAGAATTGTTCATGAAAACTTAATATATATAAATGTAGCCTTATATACTTATCAACATTTTTAAAATAATTATTATTATATTTTTTTTTTGTTGCATTTCTCAATTTTTAATTCAATTATTCTGTTCTCCCAGTGCTTCATGGGATTGTAGTTATTTTCCTCAGTAAAGTACACGGTTTTGTAACTTTGTATTTTTGTTGGATTTTGTTGGAAATATATTTTTGCTTCAAATCAAAGTTTGTAATGTTCTGATTCACCTTGTAGCTGATCGACTTGGCAAAACAAAATGCTTTTTTAAATCCTTTTTTTATTATTATTATTTTTTTTATTAATGGAACAAATTATTCCGGAACCAACGCCGCTGCAGTGGGTTGGTACTAATGCACTATATAGTAGGTACATGTAACAAGGACACTGTAAAATAAAGTGTTCCCCAATATACTTATTTTATTCTTTGATCAAGTATGAAATAAAATGTAATAAGTAATTCTAATAATTAAAAGACTTCTAAAGTAGAACCATATTTTTTAGAATGGTGTTTGTCTCTTCAAAAGTTGTGTTTTGGACTCTTGCTGGGACATTCTTTTTTAAATATTTATAAACTTTTTGAATATTGCTTTACAGTTAGTGTGTTGTGGGGTGTTGCAAAGGAATTCTGAGTAGTTGTTAGATGTTTATTTACTAGTGCAAGAAAGAAAATGTCCATCCTTCAATGGTAGATTTTTTTTCAACCGTTTTTGAATCGTTCATTCACTTCTCAACAAGCCACATAATCTGAAGAACAATTCATTTAGTGTACATGGCACAGGCGGTATGCAACTAATTTGGTTTACCCTATGTGTATCAGTGTAGTATGTTTGCTTGCCTTAGCAAACCCTTCTATTAAATAAAACGCAAAATGCATTTAGTGTCTGTGTGTGTGGGTTGTGTTTTTGTTAGTTTTTTTTTTTTTTTTAGTTTTCACTGTTTTTATTCTTGACCCTAGAACTCACCTGAATAAATGTAGCCTTCCTGCACTGGAGTCCAGGACCCCCAGGAGCCCTGCAGAAGAGAGAGAGACGGAAACCTTCCAGAAACATTTCCTGCATACATTTAAAGCTAATCTACAGTAAGTATTCTCTACTCCTCAAAGCTTCAAAAGATTAGATGAAATATTTGCTTATAGTCAATGTTCTCCATATAATACAAATGGGTCAGTGTTCCAGAAGTTACAAAGTAGTTTGCCAAGTTACAAGCTACACATCATTTTCATAGTACTAAATTATATAACCTTTAGATCATTTTTAATAATTAATATAATTTATGATATGAATAGAACACATTTATTAAATATAAAAATGTATTTAGTTTGTTTTAGTTATATGAACATGTTACTAAATAATAATATATCATAGTAATATATAATGCAGTGATAAAAAATATTGTTTTATGTGTTTGTACCGTTTCAATTATATATGAACTGTCTGACCGACAGTCTAAATGAGTTTTACTTTTTAATGCTAAATAGCTGACGCTGATTTGAATGCCCCTACCAAGGAAACCAGCAATGTTGATAAAGTATTGCTTCACTGAGAAAGATTTGCTGTTTTGAACATACTGTAGCTGAGTTACTGAAAAATGCACCATCTCTACTCTTCTCCCAACACTGGGTTGAAAAACTCTTCTTATTGCATTACGATAAACAACGTCTGTTTATGTGGCATATTTCGTTAAATAGCAGTTGGCAGCACAGATTGAATGTGGACTTCCTCCAGTGATACAGTGATATTTGCTTTCCTAGCAGAGACAATGTCTGTACTAATCGTCTTCAGCACTGATCTCCATACTAACTAGCAGAATACATTTCAGTGCTCATAAATCAGCATTTCCAACAGCTCTTTAGTACGAGCATATTCCCACTCAGGCGATGACACTTTGCAGAGAGGGAGAGAGAGAGAGAGAAAGAGAAACTCTAGGCTCTGGCAAGCTGCACCATGTCAGTGACGGGCAGGGGAAGCACGCTGCCACCCTCTCTAAGATCTTTTTAAACTCCGCACGGATTCTCATGCCATCTGGACGGGCTGTGAGTGGCCCAGATCGGGGAGGTTGCCAGCAGGCCTCCGTAGCGCAATATGGCCCTCCCTTTAATGAACTGCTAACTGTCCTCTCTTTAAATCGGAGTGACATTTTACCCTTTATCGCTGGCGTTTCTGAAGGCCTACGCACCGTCCTCTCATTTGCATTCCTTTAGCTATGAGGAATGTATATCTCTGGTTTTAACAGTGGTCTGTTTGCTTCTATAAGGCTTTTTTCATGTTTAATGTATATCTGTTTTGACAAGCACATCGATTCACTAGGTTTGTGATGCACATGTTATTCAGGCTACATTGACCTTGTGTATGTAGCCGTATCGCACAGATCATTATGACATGTTTGGGTGTGGTGTCCTTTATATAGGGAAGTAAATACTGTATGATGTAGTCTGTACATGTGTGAATTTAGTTGTTTCAGCTGATGCTAATTCAGACAGGCTGTATGTAATGAAGGATCATGCTGAGTATAAAGGAGCAGCTCAGGTCAAAATTCCCATGTGTTGTCTTTGACGTATCTGATGATCACATGGCCATATGGGCACACAAAACCTTCCGTTACATGCAAATTGCCCAAAACCAAGACAATCATAAAGGTGTGTGTGTGTGTGTGTGTGTGTGTGTGTGTGTGTGTGTGTGTGTGTGTATGTATAAAATCATTGTTGTTTTCTTTAAATATGCTATTTTATTTTACAGTAACCCAAGTAAAGTAAAGATTATTATATTATAATAATATTATATTATTAATAATATGATATAATATTTTTTTTTAAAGTATCAAACCACATGGCTATTAAGGCAGGACAATCACAATTTTTAAGGGGGATAATTTTTTTACATTTATTTCTATATACATATATATATATTCTAGTCATCAAAAGTGTCAATTTGGGACCACCCTTTGCTTTGATTTTATGTGGAATTAAGATTTGTAAATAAAATCTCTTAAATTCAGTCCTAAAGCCATTACATTATAAAATATGAAAATTAAAGCATTGCAAATGATATTTAATCTTTTGCATGATATATTTGCATATTCCAATATTAGGGCTCAAGAGGACAATTGAAGATAAATCCCATTGTGATGTTCATCTCGTAACACGGCCCTCTGCGAAGACTCACCCTTGGGCTACCGTCCTATTTACAGGCCACGGTAAAGAGAGATTATATAAATATCATTAAAGCATACCGTAATAAAACCAAATCTGATTTATTCATGTGAAAAGCATGGAAATGTATAACATTCTTGGCAACAAAAGGCTGAGCACAAGGGTTTTCTTTCCTATCAGACTGAGGAAAAATATGAAGGAAAATTGATGATTTAGCCATGTGATAATTAGTGATAGCGTTTTTTTTTTTTTTTTGGAAAGCGGATTCTGAATACTTAAAAAAAAAATCCCAGTGATGAAAAGAGAAAGTGTGTTTTCATAGCCCAATAAGTGTGTGTGTTTATGAGTGTCTGTTGGAGGGTGTAAGATGAAGCTGGCGTCCCTGTTGAATTGACAAGCCGTTGCAAGAGGATTTGGTGGTTTAGCACTTTGGAGGATCTGATCGGAGTCTGAATCTTCCGTAGGGGACGGAGACAGACTTCCACAGCCTGAGAATCTCCCTTCATTAATCACCGTCATTATTATTGATTTAGAGCGAGGAGCCCCCTCTACTGGGGTAATAAGAACACGTTCTCACACACCCTGCTCTTCTGCAGTCACGCAGCCTGCTGAAATTGAGATTTGTTTCTTCCCTCACACTATCTCACCGTTTGCTGGTGGATCAGAGTGAAATTCTCCAATGTGGCCCCGGTGCCACTCGCCGCTCTTCCCATGATTCCGGCTGTCTGACAGACCGCGAAGCATCGGAAACAACAGGAAATGTCCTTAAGGACACTGAGGTGTAAAATTAGTGGTGTTCTTGGACTTTATGTGCATAGCTTCCAGATCCTATTGTTTGGGTTTTTTTGGTTGTTTTTTATGCTCAATGGATGATTCCATCTTATTGTGTATTCCAGTCGCTCTTCCGTTTATTGTGCGAGGTATTTTATTGTGTTCGGTGTGGTTTTGTAAGATGGGTTGGTTTGTTATTCTCGTTGGGTTTTCCTCTTGTGTGTTTGGTTAAAGCGCTGACAGACTTACAGAGCTCGACTTCCTCCTGGCTCCAGATGTTTAGGATGCCCTCCTGTGATACAACCTCCCCAGGTTTCAGTAAGAACAGACTGACAGTGAATGTTTACTGCTGATTTTACTCCCCAAAAAAAAGAATTAAGAACTAAAAGGTTTCACTGATTATGAATTTTGAATAAATGTTCTCATGTAACAAGGGAAGTCTCCGTTTACACTGAGTGCAATTAACCTTGTTGGCAAAGGCTTTTTTTTATTTTTATTTACTCCGCCCACTTCAGCTCACAGTTTTTCTTCACACATATTTCTTCAATTTACACTATTTACACTTAGCTAAAAAAATGCTATTGGTTGCTATTTTTACTTGCTGCTAACAGTATGTAAGAGTATTTATGCTCAGTGTACATTTTACACCGCTGACAAATTATTTGATGCTTGAAATGTAGGCCTGGTTACGGACTTTGAACACTTTCAATATTTTGTTTATTATCTGATTTTTTTTGTTGTTATCTGTACATTTTGAAAAAAAAAAAGCTGAGAAAAACGCTTTTTTAAAATAATTTTTTTAAGACAAATAAGCAATGTTTTTATCGGTTGTTTCTGTTCCTTTTTTGTCTGTTTTGATCCGGAGCTTCTCTACTCTTTCGCATAATAGCGCCACCTACCGTATAACAGTGGAAACACAGAAAGCCCGAAAATTGTCAATGGCAGGGAAAATGTAAAAAAAAAACAGGCTAGATAGATTTTTTTTTTTTTCAGCTGTTTTCCCAGCAACCTGTGCCATGAGTGTTTTAACAATAAAAAGCTCAACATTTTAAACCATGTCACCTGTGAATGCAGGAATGCATCCTGGGTAAATGTCTTTTATTCTTAAGGCTGTGTTTTTTAAAAGAAAACAAAAATCTGATTTAAAAGAACACTGGAAGATGATAAATCTGCGCTTTACTATATGTAGATATGTGATTATATTAATTCTAAAGGGAGTTAAAGGGAAAATGCGACGCGCTCTTTTCATCAGCACTTTTGACTAGTGCCTTATTGTATCCGTGACATGCGACTACACACTTCAAGACACGGTTTATCCCTCCAACGGCAGCAAAACAAATGTAATATCCTGCAATTTGAGAGAATGAGAGACAGAGCGAGCGTGTGTACGTGTGCAAGTGAGAGAGAATAAATAAACACAGTGTTTTATGGGAAAGGATATATGAGATTTCTGACAGGAATATTACTGGAGGACTAGATGAAACTCCCCGACATGCCAGCCGTAATTTGTGTCGATCAAATTACATTTACCGTCGCTGCGTTCTTGGAGCCGCCATAATTTCTCATATTCTTTCATTCCTCTCACTTCAGATGCACAAAATCCATCATATCTGGGAAAATGGATAAGTGCTGTGTAACAATCATATTGCCTGCGCTCTCCATTATTCCGTGTGTCATCTGATCTGTAGGTGGAAAAGTTTGAAAAACATGTCAGCCTCACTTTATGGAGTCTTTATAGGTTTCATGGGCTTTTGATATGACAAGAAGACAAAATGCTGCTTTTGAGGTTTGTTTGTTTATTTGTTCTGTGTCAATGAGAATTGTTATCCTTTTTTTTTTTTTTTTTTTTTGCTGTCTTGAGCAGATTCAATGTGTCTCACTGTAAAATACTGATATGGCCCTCCCTCCCAGTCCTATCAGCTTCTAAATGGCTCCTCACATTCATTTTGGTGGCATCTGATTGTCCAATTATTTATTTGTTTTGTTTTATTTATTCGTTCAGCAGTCACTTTCTTTAATAATTGTCCCCTCCCTCTTCTCAGTTTTTAACTGATAGGCTCGATGCTACAGATATGGAGGGGAAATGATCAGATACTGTCGTTTGTAACATAAATTTGTTTGTCATTTTATAGAAGAAAGAAAACAAATGTGTAACTCACTTTGGATATAGATTTGGATAGTCCTTATATCATCAAAAGCTCTGTACCTCCCCCACTCATTTCAGCTTATAATTGGCTCTTGATACTAATTGTCCCTCCCTTTCTGTAGCATCTGATTGGCTGCAACCTCAGTGGCCTCCAGTTTGTATTTAACATTTCCTACGTCATCCTCCGCTGTCTGTCGGCCCTCGAGATCCGGTCCTCTGATACGCCTTTTTATTTGTCTGTGTCTTTTCTTTTCTTTTTTTTTTTTGTACTGTTGACTCAATTTGTCCCAGGCGTGGGAGAGCGGAGGCAAATTAAGAGGCGTGAACTATGACAGTCCGTGACACCCCCTCAGTCCGCTCTCCACGCCGCATAATGATTACATTACAATCCTGTGATATTATTCAAAACGACTGCTGATAAATGAATGATAAACTTGGGGGTTAGGTCTCCTTTATTACCGAGGTTGATAAGGCAGCTAATCAGTGGCCAAGCAAATGTCATTACATAAATTATGAGTCTGACTTTGATATATATTTCCCGGGTGTTCGCTTCAGACGTCTGTCATCCGCGGCGGCCCTCTCTCTGCGCTCCGCTTACACGGGTGGCTGAAGAAGAAAGAGAAAATATTTATTCTGTCTCATTACTCTCCTGCCTACGCCGGGGTCCGTAATTGCTCTTGTGAATGCAAAGGGCATGTGGCAACCAATATATTAATGTTTCTCGGAGTGACTGAAATATTAGTTTTTCAACAACTGCTTCAATTTGTGGGAATATTTAAAATTCAGTGACTGGGGATTTAATAAACATTGACAGTGGCGTGTAGGCAGTTTACAACGTTTGTTCGGGGTTGATTAAAAAGGCTTGAAATTTTGCTGACTCAACGCATGGACCATTACCATCGTAGAGGCCGTAATTATTTTATTACACACCCTGTCTCATGTGCCGTTCGGATGATTTGGTTTCCTCCCCTCTTTTTATTATTAAAGTCAACACGAAGTCAAAATTGACCCATTTTGCTTTCTTCAAGTCCCCCGGTAGTCAATCATTTTATCCCTTAAAACAAAATGAAATCTAATTTTCGAAATCTTAGAATATCATCTTTGATCACTAAAATTACATATTTTAAAGTTTTTTCCTTGAAAAAAAAAAATTTCATTCCTTAAAATAGCATTACACATTTGTCTCATTTAGTACTTGTGGTTCTATGAATATGCAAATGAGCCCCGCCTCCACTCACTCACTCACTCACTCAGAGATCCACTGGTTGACGATCACACGTTGATCTGATTGGTTACATGGTCGTTTGTGACGTCAGAATCACCAGCGATTTCAAACCGTGTTTTTGAGACTGTTTTTGGTTCACTGCCGTTTTAAAGAGAAAATACTCAGCAATGGTGCTGACTTATGAATTTGAACATGGTTTGTCTTAAAGCATATTAAAAACACCACATAGACATATAAACAAGATTAAAAATGTGATTTTCACCACAGGGACTTTAATGCATGTTCTGGTCTTACTGTGAACAATTCATGGCATGTAATACAAAACAAATTTTGAACAAAACTATGTTTGTCTTCATAATCTTTTACCAAAATATATTAACTATTTTTTGCTTGGCGTCGCAAATTTGTACTTTTTTTTTATCCTTCGTCTGCCTGTCATATAGAGACAGGGCTGTTAATGACTGAAAATATTAATGACATTAATGTTTGTTTTTTTACTGGCTGCGTGTGGAATTAGTGTGCCTACTGATGACATCACTTATTTTGAAATCTCTGTCCTGACTTGTGTGACATCACTTTTCTGGTCCTATAGGTAACACACGGCTGGTCTCTAGTGTGACCTTGACTGTGTGTGTGTGTGTGTGTGTGTGTGTGTGTGTGTGTGTGTGTGTGTGTGTGTGTTTGTGTGGCCCCGGGGGAACCTCAGGGTGTTGAGAGTGACTCCATTTGATGACATTACAGCATGAGAAACTCACATACTTCATGGTGCATTTTGCATTATACTACTCAAATATACTTATCTTGCCTTTTATTAAAAAATGAAATAATGTGCAAAGACTGATGCAATATTAGTAATCCAAATAGTTATTAAAATAATAGCAATAAAAAGTTACTCTCAAAAAAGCAAATGAAAGCAAAAGTTGCAGTGCAATTATCATTTTATTTACAAGCATCCTTGAAGCATAGTTTCATGCCTTGAGGAAAAAGCCAGTGCCAGCTCTCTCCTCTGCCTCTTCTCATTATGTAAGAGCATCAGAGCACATCTGTAGAAATGGAAGAGAGAAATGCTGTCACACTCTCCTCTCCTCTTCCACCACAAACAAACCCAGTGCCCTGCAGGCGTGGCTGGGACTCGGGGCCCCCGGGCTGGACTGAAACACGGCCCCCGAGGCCTCTCTGAAGGACCTGAGCAGCAGGGGTTCAGATCCCCCCCGGCTCTCTCTCTCTCAGTGGCTTTCACTGCTCACACAGAATACTGCAGTTTAAACCAGTGCGTAGCAGTTAGATGGGCCACAAATGCATTAATAGATTCATGCAGGCGGGCAAATGCATGTCAGATGAAATGTCAGTCTTTCTTGCAGACATCATGACATTAGACTTAACCATTTCTTAGGATATTATTAACATTAAACAAACTGTTTTATGAACCTCAAGATTTTAGGAAATTTTTTATTCCTACACTGCAGTAATGGCTGGTCAAAATTCAACTTTAAAAATAAAAATTGTAATAATATTTCAGAATGTTACTGTTTTTACTGTATTTTTGATCAAATAAATGCAGCCGAGCAGAAGAGACTTATATTCAAAACGTTTGACAGTAGTGTGTATACATTTGAGGTATTATTTATTATAAATAATATGAATTGATAATCGTAATATTAAAACGTCAAGCATAATTATTGGAAGGAATTGGCAAAATGATGTTTGAATAATTTTCATTGTAGGATGTCAACTACCCGAAAGCATTCCAGACATAAATATCAACTTATTAAATCACTTTAACAATCCGCTAAAAGCAACTTGCAGTAACATTATTGACATGAATGTTGTGTGGGCATGTCTAATTTCTGTACGGTTGATGTCTTATTTGTGCATGCCCACTGATGTCAGGTAATCAATGCAACGATAATTTCAATGAGCGCTCACTTGTGGAACTGTGGATGAAATTCAAGCAGCCAGAAACTCTACCACAACATTGCAGCTTTTCTCCATTCATTGTTTTCAAGTGCGATTGAGGAGCTCCGTTTGAGTGGGTTAAGTGTAGAACGTGATGATAGAGAGTGAGAGCGAGCGAGAGAAAGGGAGTGATTTGCTTTCCTCCCATTTTTCTCCATTCATCAAGATGGGAATCAATAGAGGGTAGTTTTCAACTGCATTTCAATGGGGAGAAGTTTTGTCAGTCAAAGGTTTAGTATGATTCAAACTTGCCTGAGAGACATGCGATCGATTCACCTGAAAAGCTGCACGGGGACTTTCGGTCAATAACAGTCTGCCTCTGTATTTCTGCCTCTCGCATTTAATAATGTTGCCCAAATACAGAGGATTAAGTCAATTAGACTATTTAAACATTCAGAAATGATTAAGTTATTCCTTTTTTTTTTTTTTTTTTTTTTTGAGTGTTGGGAAGGAGAGGGGGAGGAAATCATTATCGGAGTATGTTTGTGAGAGATTATATGCTGCATAATTAGTGAAGTTTGATACATATGGCAAGCATCACTATTACTGTCGCTCATACTCAGGAGTTAAGTATTAAACATCAATTCATGGTGATCGGGTTGAGGACAGATGTTACCTTTCTAAGCAATCTGATTTACATTTTGGCCAGGCAGGCAATAAATCAGGAGAAAAAAAAATCTCTTACATTGATAGAGGGAACTGAGCAATATCAATGGACCAGAATATCCCATAACAGGGGTATTTGATTAAAATGTATCAGTTTATCAAGAGGTCCAGTCTCTACATTTTATGTCTAAAACTTTTACTATCTATAAGTAACTTTGCAACTTCATGTCAACTTATTTTACTAAACCTACTAATGATAATTCTGTCATGACAGCTCTCGGGAGATTAGTATGTAATAGAGATTGGCATGGTAATGGATATGTCAATGTTAATGTATTTGGTCCTGGCAGAATAGATCTGCTACTCTCCTGTTGCTGTACATGTACATACATGATTTATCCCCGTAGCAGATCTATACAGGTGGATCTGGGGAATGTGGAGGCTTTCTGAAAGTGCACTCTATACTGCTAACAGCAACACTACCAGGATTTGTTTGAATTTTGAGTCGCGGCTCATTGGCCCCTGATGCTACAGCAACCAATCAGCTGTGCTATGTAGATAATGATGTGGTCGCTACAAATGAGTTAAATACATATCTATGTCTGCAAATCAATGCCTAAAAGAACCGAGCGCACAACTGATATTTACACGCGCGGTAAATGACTTCCGTGAGAGGATAACAGGATCTCGCGAGCTCATTGAAACGCATGATCATTCCCCACGCTCTCGCGCTTCATCTTCTCTCGCCTGATGCTTTTGCTTTCTCAAACACTTTTATTTTTGCCAGTCGAGGGGCGGGACTTACTGTTTTAATAACCTCAAATGTCATTGGTTACTTCCCCTTTTCCGGAAGTCAGTTGTGATTGGACGGCTGTTCAATGACCTGTAATTCACCTGACTTGAGACAGGTGAATTGCATTGTGTTGTTAAGATATATTTACAGACTGTAATGATGCATCTCCATGGATGCATACATTTTTACATTTTATATTTATAACACTATGATTGTTGTTGACCTTGAGACCATCAGATGGAGTCTTTTGACTTGGGATAGTAACCAAGCACCTAACAACCACCCAGAACACCAAAGTAACTGCATAGCAACATGCATAGCATCATGGCGGACACTTATTCATGGGTAAGCACCACTCTAATTTTTTTCTTTAAAAAAATGTAAAAATCTACTTATTAATCAGTCTTCACTGTGAGTTTCTCTTCACCACATGAGCGTCTCCTCCACACCACCATCGCTCCCAGACACGTTCACGCGCTCGTCCTAGAATGCAGACTGACAGCGGGTAGTTAGAAAGCGAGAAAGAAAGTGAAAGAGGAGTGTTTCGCTGCTCCATCGTCTTAACTCCACAACATCCATCCAGATGGCACATGAGAGACGGATACAGCAGGATGGTGACAGGAACACGGGAAGCTGTTCTCTCTCGCACTCACAAACACACGACCCCACCGCAGAGGCCTGTTTGATTCGAGCATGCGAGCTACACATGAAAGAACGTGGCGGGACGTCCCGCAGCATAGGCGGGGAGCGTAAAAAGCAGAGACACATCACCCGTGTTGTGAAATCACACACATTTCAAGCATCAAAGACGGGCGATATGTAAAATATTTGCCACGGTTGTTGTCCTCAAGATGAAGGTATCAGGCAGACAGCAGGTGAAGAGAAAAGTAGATGATATACCGCAAGGTTGCATGTCAGAGGGCCTTTGGTGCCAAAATGGCTTTTGTTGTTGTGGCTTTTTTATTCGTATTTGTGTTTGTGTGCACTGCGACAAACAACAGATGAAAGCGACTTAACAAACACAGAGCCGTTTAGAGTGCCAATCTGGCTTTTTTATATACATATGCATAGCCAATTTATTAAGATTACAACTAAAAACTATTGTTAAAAAGCTTATATATATATATATATATATATATATATATATATATATATATATATATATATATATATATATATATATATATTATTATTATTTTTATTATCATTAATGTATTTATTTATTTACTATTTAAAGTTTCTTTGTAGAATGATTAGTTCCAATTCAAATAAACGTTTTACATATGTTACATATATAGCCAAATGTATCAATAAAGAAATTAATTAGAAAGGAAAATATCAAATAATATGTCATTTAATGTACATTAAAAAATTATTTGTGAAAACTATGAAATTATGAAAACAAACCAGTTTCTCAAATCAGTTTGATTCACTCATTTCAGGTCCTTATTGACGGTTGGGGCGGGAGCATTTGGGAAACCTGTTTGCAAACACAATTTTTTTTTTTTTTTTTTTTTTTTTTTTTAGTAACGGCAGCGGAGTAGAAACTTCACCTGTAAATAATGGTCCGTCAAACGCAATGCAAAATGAAGTGTTCCATCACAATATTTGAGGTCAATCACCACTTACCGTGCCAACCTGCATGAAAGGAAACAATTAAAATGCTATTTCCCGCTAAAATGCTGTAATGTCAGGTTATTGATGACATATGAACATTAATAACGGAGGCCCCTGACAGGTTGGAGGCAAATAAGAATAACTCTCAGTTTGCAGATGATTGTGAAAGCCTCCTGGGCGTTTCAGAGGAGGATAATGCTTTTTCATTGCCAGCGTGGGCTGAAATGGAAGCTGCCAAACATCAGACTCATGAAGCAGATTTCCAAAATGAGAACGGCCCTCGCCGAGAGTAATTTCACCCTCTGAGACGGCACTTCGCATCCGGAACGTTCCACGATCTAATGACTGACAGGTGTACATCTCCGGTTTCATTATATGTAATAACTACAAAACGGCACTTGATATTATGAATATATTGTATGGAAATGCGCAATCAAATTCAGCTGCTCCGCAGCACGTCCTGGGAATTCCTGATGATAAAATTTATTTCATGTGACAATTCGGAGTAAACACCCTGAATTTGATCAAATGGAGATGGAAAAGTCTCCCCTTGCCCTCGCAAAACATCTCACTCGACTTTCGAGTCATTTGTTCACAGCGTTAGTCTTGATCAGTTTGGTTTATTCCACACATAATCAAGACAGTAAGTCACATCTGACAGCTACAGTTCGGCGGGACGTCAGCCACGGAACGGCAAGATGAATCGCGCTCGCGCACCTCCCCGATCTGTGGTTTAATATCTCACGTTTAAGGTCTTGAAGCAATTTTTGGGCTAATATCTGAGCTGTCAAATTCTGCGAACTGTACGGGCCCATGCATATGGAGGGTGTATGAAATGATGAACTGTGTGGCAGTTGACACTTTGTTGGGCCACAAATTACCTCAGTTCTAGACATCATTACCCTTCGCCGACTGCCTGGATGTGTTTATGCGTCCTTGCTCTAGTGGTTAGCGAGCGCTGCGTACCCCGCGAATCCGAAAACATCAATTCAAAGCAAATATGTGTCTTTGTGTTGCGTGTGCGGTTTGACATAATGAGCGAGGTGGGGGGAAAATGATCGCGCATTACGCAGGCCCTGCTTTGGCAGGAAAAGCTCTATGCCTTTAAGCAACTCATGAAAAATGAAAGAGATTTGTCTGTCATCAACATGCGTGCATTCTGACCTTGACTCCAGACGGGACTAACGGGGCTTCTGAATTTTTTACGGGAGAAGGTGGAACTCCGTGAGGTATTGAAGGAAAAACAACAGTCATGTTGGAAGGAGCTGAGACGGCGAGATAAATTGTTGAGAAACTGCTGTAATTAATTTGGAGTAACACGCGTTTCGCGGGTCTCTGAAATGCGCGCAGCTACCCTCATGTTTTTTTCCTTCTCTTTACTGCAGCTATGTTCTCTCGTTCTTTCTCGTCCCGCTTTCATCCTTTTGTTGTTTGTATTGTGGAATTGCTAATGTCGAGAAACACAAAGCCTGTGAGGAAGACTCGAGCAGGAAAAAAAGAAAGAAAAATAACTCTCTCAAAACAAAGTCACAAGATCACAAATGCTGAAATTCTGACTATGGGGACACGAGGGAAACAAAATCAGGTCAGCAATCAGCACTGATGGGGATAGGCCTTCTGTCGGGCCGGTGCGGGGTCATTTAAGCAGGAGTGGGTGTAAATGGCGGAGGGAGAGCTGAGGAAAGCTGGACGCTGGGAGAGCCCGCGGGGTATTGTAAGAAGCGGGGGGCCTGAAGTGGCGAGGTAGGGGCCCGTTTTGCCTCTCTTTCTCTAACCCCCCTCTGACGAGGTCACGGCGAGAGAAGGGGAGAGTAATTCAATCCCCGGGCTTTTTCAGTGCAAGGCCAGCGCTCTTACTGACAACACCCTGAAATTAGAAGCAAACCAGCCCGCCTGAGTGTGTGAGACTTCAGGGGTTGAAAAAGGAGCTGTGGTTTTCCCATGCTGCACGGCTGTCTGTCTGAAACATCATCGCACAGTCATCACAATGATAAGCAGATGATAAGCTCAATGATCTCACATGCCATCAATGTGAATGACGAGAACCCGACGTGTCTGATATGCTTTTAATGTGAGCCATGTGTGAACAAATTTTGTAATGTAATCAGCGTGATACATTATATTCAGGATATTTTTAACACATGAAATCATGCCCACTTATAAAATATATGACTCACACTTACAACCTTATAAATGTATATACTAATGTTTTAATTAAATGATTTATCATACATGTAACCCCATTATAAGTCATGATTCAGTGTATTTTAATTAAATATATTAATATATATTGTAAAAATTTTGTAAAAAATATATATATTTTTTAAAAATGTGTATTTAATAAAAAAAAAATCATAGTCTTAAGACAATTGTTTTTTATTTGTTGTTGACATGTAGTTGCAAAGTAAGCAGATATTAAGGAGACAGTCTACTAATACTCTAATGACTGTTAGTTGACATGTAGTCGCTCATAGTTAGTTAAAGCGTTACCTAAAAAAATCTAAATAGCCTTCGTTCTCTTTATATGCGAAACAGAATTTTTTTGTTTTGATTTTAATATGAAATATGACCCAGGCATGTTTTGGCAGGTTTTGTGTGACTTCACTCTGAACCAAAGCTCTATAGATAAAATTAAAGGGATAATAATGAAATTCCAAAAACTCCAAACCTGTATGAGTTTTTTTCTTCTGCTAAACAAAAGAAGATATTTTGAAGAGGGTTGGTAACCAAATTGATGTATCCCATTGACATCCATAGTATGGTCTACTATGGTAATACCATAAAAGTCAATGGGCTACATCAACTGTTTGGTTACCGACTTTCTTCAAAATATCTTTGAGTTCTGCAGAAGAAAAAAATTCATACAGGTTTGGAACAACTTGAGGGTGAGTAAATTATGACAGAATTAAATTTTTTGGGTGAACCATACATTTAAATCTGTCATCAAATTTAGTTGGAGTGATGTTCTGTTGTCTTTTCCCTATTGTATTAGAGAGTAATAGTATGGATTCGAGTCAGTTCATAGATCTAAATAAGCGGAAGATTATTAGAAAATGAAAGTATAACTTTGTAAAATCCAGATTTGAGGCACTTTCAGATATGTAGTGGGACTGTGTTTGTTTTAGCTTCTCTTTGTTTTGTTGGTGACACTGCTGTTGTCACACCACACAGGGACGAGACACACTGGCCTCAGTGTTTCAATATTTACATCCATAAAGTTTTATATAGCAGAAATAACTCGAGTCATGGCAGTTATAACCTAATATAACTCAGTGTTTGTGAGGGGTACTCAGACATCCCACCCTAATGGTTAATATATCATTAATATGGTGTTGTATGTTCAGTGTCTCACTGTCTGTGGAGCTACACAAAACAACCTTCACAAGACCAATAAGACATCTCTGTACAGCAACAGTGTCATTTATTTCTGAATCCACATAGATGAATATCTCACAGCGTAAATGAACATTGTCAAAAGATGATTAAGCTACTTTAGTTCCGTACTTACGAATATGATCAGAATTCATTTTTCCGAACAGAAGATCACATCGTCGTACATCTTGCTCAAATTAATACTACCCAGTCTTGTAATCACTGGGTGGGAAATCATGTTAAATGAAGAGTAAAATTAAACATTATTACATGAATTGTAAATCGAATTGAGTATTATTTTTGGTGTCACATCATATTAGCCGAGACATCGGGAAGCCCTGCCATAAATAAGCACATGTAGACGCTCAACCGTTTGGACTTTATTTGCATGTAAATTCCAGCTAGCGGCTCACGTCTGTCTGTGTGGCTGTCGGCTGTTGCTGAGGTTGGTGTTCGTAAAGATTGGACTGAATTGGTGGATTCAGGCGTGTTACACACGATGAGCTTGACTGACTGAGCAAAAGATGCCCTTCCCCTCCTCCCTACAGTTCACAGGCATTACCATCTTAATAAGGAGGCTGATTTTGCCCCCAGGCTAGGGAAAGAGGGGCAGTGAGGCGGTAGGGCAGGTGTGCTTATGTGGGTAAAGTAGAATTGACCCCGTCCCATTAAAGAACATGGAATATAAAGGGCTGGGACGAGTCCTGAAGTCCTACAGCACATGAATGTGCAACCCACCATTTACAACCCAATTCACTTCTGTTTCTGAGAAAAAAAAAATACAAAAAAAGTACCATTAGGAACCTATTAGCTCATTCCATTCCAAAATAGAGCTGGACTTGATTGTGAGTTTGCTAAAAACCTAGTACAGTATGACATTATCTAATAGCTTATGTAGCCTAGATGACGTCAATAGAGAGCAATTTTGTTTCAAAGGTAGAGGAAGTCATTTCATGCTAAAACTAGTGGGTTGGGACCTAAAAATGAGTCATACGTTTTGTTCTGAGGGTTGTGCGCTATGCTAAATGTGAACTATAAAATACAATGAACCATTTGATCATGCTAAGGAAAATTAGTTTTTAATCAATTAAATTGACATTTATTAGTTTGCCGGAAAGAATATTTTTTCTGAGTTTTTATTTTTTAACTTGACTTATTGGAAAGAGGAAATGCAAGTGTATACCTTTTTTATTATTATTATTATTTTTTTAAATCCTTATTTATTTATTGTGCTACAACACAAATCGGCATATACTATCTATCAAAATTACGGCCACTAGGGGTACTCACCAATAATTGTTAATGTTAATGGCTAACAGTGTTTTGTGAAAGCCAAACCCATATCTTAATGAAACATTACAAAGTCATACCGTTGAAGTAGGGTCATTTTGATTGCATGTTTACTTAATATCACAAACAGATTATTTTAACAGTATTTACATTTAATTCCAGTGCAATTGTTCTAAAATCTTCCGAACCCACCGAAGGGTTTCTCTCTCCACAGAGAAGAGGAGACAGCTAATTTCCCACCCTCTCTAACAGTGATCCAGGTTTGAGAAGGACGCATTGTCATTCCTCTCTTAAGTGAATAATAGCCCTTCTCTCATGGCGTTATAAATTTGGGGAGTGATCGTCTAATCGCTCTGTACTGCCGGCTGATGGATCAGCGCACTGAGCTGAGAGCTTGTCAATAGTAGCTTGGTAATTAACAGAGTGGCATGGAGCAGGAGGGAGATCAGACAGCGGGATTAGTTCTGCCAGGTTCTCCTCAGCAGTCGATACACATAGAGACAGAAACCCAAGTGCCCCAAGACTCATTAACATACCTACACCAGATAGCACCTTCAAATTAGCCCCACGATATCTCTCTTTTCTGCTGTAAGAGCCTTGCCACGTCTGATCAAAGATTCAGCACTGTGCACACAGGTGAGTGAGTTCAATAAGCTTGAACAGTCGTATTAGTGGTTATTACTCGCGGTAAGAGTTTTGAATAAATCGCTAACTCAAAGTGTACAATTTGATATCCATTTTGAGGAGTGGATTATTTTCATTTCAAATCTACTGAAGCAGGGATTTGTAATTTGTATAGGTCACCTAGACATCAAAATTATATAATTATTTACTCACACTTGTTTACATTTATTTTTATGCTTTTGACAAACTGTAGCTCCACCCATTACCCAGCATGCTTTCTATATGATTACTTTCCTGTCTGAAAATGTAGTCCTAGCCCTATCCCTACTTCTAAACCTAACCCTAGCCATAAGAATAGGTAAATAACACTGATGTAGAAGCACATCACCCTGGTTGTAAGCCTGAACTTGACATAAACTGTATAAACTTGTCCCTCAAATATGATTAGCTGATTAAATATTGCTTCAGGATCAACAAAGATGTTGTTCCAAAGACGTATACTTTGGCCTTAAATCTCAACGCATATACCCACTAAAGTCGTTTCACACATTTTTCCATCCAAACATACACATGGAAAGGAAAGACTAGTCTCTTTCATTTTTTTTTTTTTTTGATATAATATTTCTGAAACACTTTCATTGAGGTGACAGAACAAAGTTTAATGGAACTTCCACAATATCCGTTTGGCTCAAATTTCGCATTTTTTGCCAAATGATCAAACGTCATGGTGGAACTTTTGACAGTGGGGCCTGAGAGCTTCATTAATACGAGAGAATGAGAGTGAAACGGCTCTGGCCCCCGATCGCTGACAGTCAGCTCATTAGAGCAGAACTCAATGCTGGACAGTCTGAACGCTGCTTAAAACACACTGAAAAAGCCATTCACCATTCAGCCTAGCGCTCTTACAGCTAACCGCTCGACCCAGCAGGCGTCTGCGCTTTTACAACATCACCATTATGAAGTGGAACAGGTCAGTACGTGAACGGGTGAGAAGCTGCTTTCAGCGCCGCTGCATATTACATGCTTAACCTATCATACACAATTACTGTTTAGAAAGGGGCTGCTTGACCTTTAACAAGAGAATGAGAGCTTACACGCTCACACGGGCCAGTCGTGACAACTTTAACAGAGTACAGCGCAGGACGCTGTGAGTCAGGTTCGGCCTGAAAGAGCCAGGTGGAGGGAATCACGACGCCGCTGCTTTTAATAACACGGCTTTCCTGTTTCTGACCATACGGCGTGCGAGAAAGTCTGAACAGACGTGAATGTTAAACTTATATGACTGGTAGCGACATAATGCATCAATACGAAGCTTAAATTTGAAGGGAAATTTATAGATTGAGAGCTGCAAACTGCTGGGACATTAAAAGAGGCCATTAAAGACCCAAATGAAATCATGATTGGACTTTTGTGGTTTTTAGTACATATCTGGCCGTTTTAATGTAAATAAAGTCTGGTATACTCAAAGTAAATTCTTAAAAATATATATATATATATTTTTTTTTGGCATTAATGGTTCCATGATGAACTTTTAACATCCTTGGAACCTTTCCACTGCACAAAAGATTATTTATAGTGGAAAGAAAGATTCTTTGGATTATTAAAATGTTCTTCACACTAAGAAGAAAAAGGTTATTTTAAGAACTGATCAATGAAAGGTTCTTTGGGGAACCAAAAATGGTTCTTGCATCACTGCAAAAAAAACTTTTGGAACTTTTATTTTTAAGAGTGTACAAGGGAATCTATAGTCTATACTGTAGCATCCAACACAACTAGTTATACAAGAATAGACTTTACATTTGCATTGCATTGTTGTCAGAAGCAGGAAATCTCATACATCTGAACACTATAACAACCCAGACAAATAGTGTCTGCCCAGGACCAGGACATCTGGTACGTGTGGAATCCACGTGGGCCGAATCTGGGCTGACACTTGTTGCTGTCTGGGAATTAACATAACTGTAAAGCCGGCACTAGACATTTTGGACTCTAAAGGCTTGTTCACACCAAGGACGATAATTATATATTATAAGACTATATAATTTGAATAATCATTCTAATTCCATGAGAACAGTGGAGTCCACACTACAACTAAAATGACACAGAGAAATGTTATTTTTAGCAGTGTTACCAACTTAGCAACTTTGTCGCTAGATTGGCATCCTTTCACACCCCTTTAGTGATTTTAAAAAAAAGTGACTAGCGACCAATCTAGCGACTTTTGGACTCAAGTACCAGTAGTCAGTCTCTTTATTTTTGTAGGCTCTTTTTGTTGTCCAACCGAATAGGTGTAAATGAGAACAGCTTTATTGGACATTTGGCTATATATATTGCATTAAAATACAGTATGTGAGCATGGATAAGGAGAGAAAACAGATGTAAAGTGCCGACAGTTGGCGTCTTTTTTTTTTTTTTTGTGATCATTTATTTATTTTCTTACAAGCATTACTTGCACATTGGAGAGGAAACACCTTCACAAGAGAGAAATAGACTGATTACATCATCATTGAAAATATAACAGAGGCACAAAATGTTGCTTATTCTGATGCCAGTTTCTCTTCTCCTCCCCATATCCTACCCAGCCCAAAACCACCCTCCAACCCTAACAAGATTCGCTCAAGGTATTGAACAAGAAAAAAAAAAAGACAAAAAAAAAGTTGCCGCGTTATGTCATCTAGCAACATTTAGCTACTTTTTGAGCAGGCTTCAGCTACGTTTTATTGAAAATAGTTGGCAACACTGATTGTTTTACACCGAGCGTTTCTAAGGATGCTGATTTTTAGAAGGCAGCTGTCTGATCATGGTTTGTGTGACATTAGCAAGAGATTATTAACTGATAATGTAGTCAAGCCAAAGGCATAAATGGAAATGCATTACCATTCTAAAACATCGACTTGTGCTTGTAGACGAGCCTGTATAATTCACTCTTCCTCTACTTCTGAATCTGTTTATATACAGTTCAAACATATGCATGGCTGAATTAAACAATATTTCCACTGGCCATTGTGTAGCGTTTAATACAGTTGACCGAGTGGATCATCTGTGACTGTGGTGGAAAGGCTACAACTTCACCTCAACTTCTTGTTTCAAAAGGAAATATGTCAACACAAAAAAGAAAACGTCATCAAGTCATTCCATGCGGCCTATCTAAATGTGTGAGACATTGAATAGGACGGATGTAAAATCATTCATTTCGATAACACCTGTGAAGTGAGAAATGATTCATTCTTTTAATTCCGTCTGAACCTCATTAACTGATAATGAACGCACATACAAAGCAGGACAATATCACAGCAATGGCTTACAGTTGTCTGAACTTATCCAGAACAAGCACGTTAGTGCTCCTTTTTCCTTTAATGATACACACGTGTACTTTAGATTGATTTGACCCCACAAAAAAAAAAAAAAAATCATGCAGAATTTTGATTGCTTCAATTGAAACAATGAGAGAACATGCAAACACTCAGTGGAGCTAAACGCTTAGTGTCTGCATGTTTAACAGTCTGGGACGACTTTGTAATTGGCTCATTTTAGATATCAGACCCCCATGTAATAAAAGGGCCTGAGATTCATGGATGAATAGTAACATTTGTCCTGAGGGCAGTTGGTTTTAATTCCCATTTGGGAATGTCATTGGGCCACAATAACAATGCATACATATGTAAACATGCTAAAAACCACACACACACACTCAAAAAAAAAAGGGGGTTATTTATTATTTCAGTTGCATCCTTTTTATTTTATTTTTATTATATTTTTCAAACAAATTTTATTTAAGATTCCAGGATTTTCTTATTTTTGTAAAAAAAATGTCTTATGTTTTTTTTTATCTAGACAAAATACATATTTTGATACTCAATCTATAGTTTCCTGTGTCTTCAATGCCACTTTCCATCCTTTTAGTATTTCGTTAAATAACAAAAGCATCATTATCCATCACTTTGGATGGAAAAAAACTGCACACTGAGAGTTCTGTGATATGTTGTGATGTTAGTTTGTTTGTCTCACTCCAGAACTCTGTTTGGATACAAATGCAGAAATTAGTGTGATTGCATTTACATGTAAATAGATGGTTTGAAATCCTGTCAAATTGTTGTGTAAAGAATCAAGTTTTAATTAATAAAATCGAAGTGCTTGATTTTGTTCATAAGTATACTCTACTATACTTTTTAAATAGTAGTGCTTCATTAATTTAATTGATTAATAACACAACACTAGCATTTAATTATTATTATTATTTTTGTGTAAGTGGCAGTGTTCATCATAGTGCATAATAGACTTGACCCGGCTAATGCTTCTGTTAGGGCAGGCCAAGCGAAGCCATTACCCGTTGCTTCAAACATACAATATTCAGGAATACTTAATATCTCTCAAGAGCCAGTGATAATATTATTATTGCTCTAAAAACATTAGTCCACAGTGCATTATTAGTTCGACTGAGCTGAAAATGTGGAATCGTCCCCGTTTCAGAGGCTGGATGGTTTCACCCAATCTGAATAAATAAATGATGTCTCTTTCCTAATGGACATGCCTACTTAAACATCGCATCCATTATTAATCCAACAGAATCTCTGACAGATGAGCTGCAATAATGTCCCTACCCGTTCCCGTTTCCCGTCCGGCCCGTTATCGACTACAGCGCGTAGATAAACGAGCTTTACCTTTTCCAAACCGAACGAAAGCCTTTTAGATGAGGGCACCACTAAGCCTGATTTAATGGGCAGTTTTTTAAGGGAAGAACTGCTGACCAGAAATGTTCAATATTCCACCCTCTGCTCCTGTATACTCACCTTACCCTGAGCCCGGCTGAAATGTGGCTTTAATTAGTGAGAAAAAGTCCTATCAAAGCTAGTTTGGCATTAAATATTCAGCTTTCTTTTCCGAGTAGATCAAGAGGGCTTAAACAGAAGCTATTCTTGACTTTAAATAGCCTTAAAAAATACGTGTGAGATCTGTGGGGATAAAATTGCACCTTGTTAGGTTATAACCTAACTCTCTATTTGCCTTCCCCGAGCTTTTTAATGGGCCTATGCGTAGTGGAGGAGGGCTTTCGCACACAGATACGCCATTAGCCTTGTCACTCGTTTAATAATGACGGTTTATGAGCCATCTCCTTTACATATTTACTGTCCTTACCCACACAGACTAGCATATGGCCATTTACAATGTCCTGCATTGCTCCGTTGGGGATTCCTTGGACGTGGCTCCATTTGGTTATATACAAAACTCCTCCCTCCAGGGACGGCATTAGGCGTGACCTTTCACCTCTCCAAATACCCTGTGGTTTATGTGCTCTAATAACATGTGGCAAATATTTACCAGCCCATGTTTTGATATATTGGAGCACCGCTGTGAATATTAGAAGATATTTTCTGCTCAATCGGGTTCCGATGTCAAGGTAGACGCGCACCCTGGAGAAAATACAGCGCTATGCACAATACGCTGCCTGTTCTCTCTCTCTCTCTTTTCAGAGCCACTGAGCCAAGCTGGCTTACATAATCAGAGTGAATGGAGGCAGATTAGTGAGCATGCATATACATTTGAAAAGTTGCCTGTCCCCAGCGTGCGTCGGCTGTACAGGCCGCTGTTATTGGGTACTCACCAGAGGCTGTGGCTCTTTAGGAGGACAAGAGAGTGTGTGAACACTTCAAGCTGTAGATTTAAGGCTGTAAATGGATTATTTCTTGGATATTAACCACCCCGAATAGACAGATGGCTTCCAGGAGCCTTTCAAAGCCAAACACACACACACACAAACACATAGGCGCCCACCAAAGATACCTGAGTCTTTTAATCCTCTGTGAAAAAGACACATAACAGCAGACTCCGTCTACAGCAGTGATTCTCAACCGGTCACTCGAGACTCAAAAACAGGTTGCATTGGGTGTTGCCATAGTTAGGATAGCAATAAATGAATATTACATTTGTTAGTATTTGTATAACATATTAAAGTAACACTTTATTTTGATGACCTCCTTTAGACATTCTGTTGACTTTACCTTTGCACTTACATAACAGCTAACTCTCATTAGAGTATCAGTTGACTGTCTGCCTATACTCTTTATTGTGATGCTCTCCAACAGACATTCTGCTGGTAACTGTGCAAATACATCTTATTCTAATGAGTTAGTTGACATGTAGGTGCTAAGTTACTTATAGTCAACAGAATGTTTAAAGGGGACTGTCGTATTAAAATGATTATTTAAGGTAGAGGCAATTTTCGGAAAGGCTAGCAATTGCGAGCTAAACGCATACAGCAAGGAGCAAACAAGTGAGACGGCGTTAAACTCCTCATGTCTAAATGCAGATAACAATACAATAATAATGAACAAACAACTTAAAGCGCTCTGACCTGTACCACCTGACTGCTGCAGTTTCATTTCGGCGTTGATAGTGTTGCCATTGAAACACATTTGAGTCACGAACAGCTCGAAGTATAACGTCAGGGGTTTCCATCTCTTCCAAATTATAGTAGTTATGGCTTGAAACTATGTATATATATAAATGTTATAAATGTATATATACACATTTAGATCACTTAACTTAGGCCTGGGACACAGTAGGCGATTTTCAAATCTTAACCGATTTTAAAACTGTGGGAGACCACAGACATAAGGGCAGTTTTGACCGATTTTTAGCTCTGAACGCTAGAAGATTGATCCGGACCGCGAGAACACACACCTGTCGATTGTAGTAACATTTTCACAGTGAGACGAGATCTCACAGGGACTCGTGAGATCAAACGTGACTTGAGAAGAAAAACAAATGTTGGATGATCGACATTGTCAGCTGGTTTTCCTGGTGTTAACATAAATAAATAGAAAAAACTATATAGGTGATCTTCTTTCTCAGTACTTCTTTCTTTCGTGGCATGTTTGTGGCTGCCAAGTTTCAGCTATAGAAGCATGGAAATTCTGGTTGGTGAAGCTTGCTCACTCTCATTGGCTCAACGTCAGAGGCAGTCTGGATTGTGCGGGTCCGACGCGATCGGGAGGAGTAATCATAATGACACCGCACCATTGAGGATTCTTTGGACAAAAAGTCCTTTCGAGAAGCTTCGAATCGGGCCACCCCCCCAGATCATAGGGGTTGCAAATCAGGCCCAAAACCGGGCTTAAAATCTTGTGGCCAGCCTTAGTGATTGCTCTCAGGATATGAAGAGACTTTCAACCAGCATAACAAAACTTGTTTCTGGTACAAATCAACTACCCTGCCTTTAATAACTGATTGTTGTAGTCAATGTGAGCTTTTTTTTTTGCATAGTGAAATAAAACCTAGCAGTAGTTTTTTTTTTTTTTTTTTTTTTTTTTTTGCCAGATAACTTAACTAAGTTTAGTGTTTTGTTTTCCCCTCATATTTAAAATATCAAAAAAAATTCCTCATATTTTGATGGTTTATTGATGGTTTAATCAAACTTGTAGGGTCATTAAAAACAAATATCCCCTCTGGACATCACTTTTGGCCACTAAGAACCACCGTTTCCAGCATGGCCAGTTACTTGAAATCAAGTGTGTTTTGTGATGAGTAAAAGTTCAAATGTCACTGCAGTAATATGAAATCAAACAGACTTAGATCTGCTTAGATCATTGGGAAGGAAAAATAACCATTTTTCTTATCTTTAGAATTTCCTAGATGTCTCTCTTGATCACCTCACCTCTGTGATTAAGTGTTCGGAAACTAGACTTCAGTCAAAGCAAAAACCTCTGCGATATTCTGTGTTTCATATGCAGATGTGCAAAACCTTCAAATTAGACCTTCACGGGAAAGTACCATACATTATAACTGTTAATTGCACCGCTGCTAAATTATAGAAACGCCAGCGTACGCCATATGTAAGCCTAACTAAACTCGCCAAGTATATTCCGACTTTCACACTTCTAATTGGCTGCTTCCTTGAAATCTTCTCAGACATGTGGAGCATGGGCCTTTTTAAAATGATTAAAAGACTTTCCTCTGTATTTTACATGGGAATATTCCTTTTTTTGATGAGGACTAATTGAGTAGAGTGAACAGGGGAATGTAATTCCATTTTATGTGTTGGCACTTCCTGAAGTTAAGCAAGACGCTATGGATTCCTCACCTGATATATACAGCTGCCTGATGTTTTTATCCTACAGAAATAAAGGGCAATCAAAGGTTGTAAAGCGATAGAGTCAAATGCGTTGTTTAGTTGCTTGCACTTCTAATCTAAAGCAAATTATAGAACACTAATTTCACGGACAGTCCCTCTGGAGCAACCAGGGGTTAAGTGTCTTCCTCAAGAGTGCAATGGTAATAGAGCCGGTTAGTAAACTCTCCACTGCAGGGTCACTTCTTGTTGGGATTGAACCTGTAACCTTTGTGTGTGGGCAGTGCTGTTATTTGATGTGGTTTAGTAATGTTAATAGCATTTAATTAGCTAACTGATGTAGAGTGGCTACAACACGTATTTGGACACTAAGTGTAAGACAATGTCTCAATGGCATTGCATTAGATATAATGTCAAACTAAGTGGTGTTTATTTCAAATAAAGGAAGCACAAGCATGCGTTTCAAGTAAAACGTTTAATAAAAAAATAAGTTTATGGTTTAACTGTGACAACTTTTGTTGTCAGTTTAGTTCAGATAAGTGAAATTAGTTCTGGTAACACTTTATTCCGATGGTCCACTTTTGACATTCGAACAATAAGTAACTTTGCAACTACATGTCAACTTATACTAACCCAAACCCTAACGCCTACAGTAACCCTAACCTAACAGTTTACTACAGTCTACATGTCGTTGCAAAGTTACTTAGCAGAATGTCCAAAGTGGACTATCGAAATAAAGTGTAACCTTAGTTCTGAGCATCATTTGTTTGCAAATGCCACTTGATTTCATGTGTATCTAATGCAATGACATGCCTGCATGTTTAAGAGTGTCTTACTTTTGGGGGGCAATGTAGGCTATTCTAGTTAGTTTATGGCGTTTCTGTAACACTTTACTGTAAGGTTTAATTTGTTAACATAAGTTTAGCTACATAGTTAACATGAACTATGAACAATATTTCTACAGTATGTATTAATCTTAGTTAATATTATTTAATGGACCTAGAATAACAAACAGTCAATGACCAGTTAACTAACATTAACAAAGAACAAATGTACTAATGTTAACTAATAGCACCTCATTGTAAAGTGTTGCCATTGATTAACAATGCTAATACCATAATATCAAAACATTTCATATCAAAGGTTGTGTCTGTTAGCATTAGTTAATACTCTGTGGACTAACACGAGCATTAACATGTGTATTAACTATTATTAACAAAGGTTAATAAACACTGTACAAATATATTGCTCATTGTTAGTTGATAAGACCTTATAAGACGCCTTACCGGCGTTTCAATTACATTTAATTTCAATGTATTATCTTGGGTCTTCTAGTGTTTTTGTGCTAACGATATGAATATGGTAGTACACATACAGCTCCAATATTGTGCTTTTGTGCAACCTGTTTCACGGGAGGTAAAATCCCTCTAGATGGCTTCACCGCCGTAGTTAAGTTTGCATGGATTTGCATCTCTCCCCAGTTCTTCCAATGGGGAGTCTCGATAAGTAAATGTTCTCCATGCGTTTGTCACATGATTAACCTACATGCGAAGCTAACAATGGCATGATGTGGCTCCCCGTTCATCTGCATGTCCTCCCCACTCGCTGCCTACTTAACTTGCAAATTCTTCTGAACTGTAACCTACTGTCTTATGGCCATTGATTCTACATGTCCCTGTAGATGGGCTGTCATCAGAGAAGTGTGTGTGTGTGTGTAAGCAGCGCGCCGCTGCGGCTCCACACGCCACGTAATTGTGCGAGGAACTGTGAGGAATTCAGAGGGAGTTGTGACTCTGACTGGTGATGCGTTTCCTGTCCTCCCACTTTCTCATTTTTCACCACATAGCGACATGCACGAGCTTCGCACATTATCTGATCAGGGAGATGGAAACACTACTGTGAACAATCTTGCATACTATTGAACCAAACAGGTTAACCAGCCATTATCTGGGGTGTTTTTTTAATTATTTATTTTATTTATTTTTTATAGATCTATTTACTGTAAAGTAAAGTCAGACATCATGCCTTCTTTTTTACTGGATGTAAATTATTAGGCTTACAGTATACATTTTAAAAAAAAAGGTTGAGTCCACTTATGCTGTATACCTTAAAATGTTATGTTAACTTAACTTAACCTAACTTGAGAGTGGAGTCAACCTTCAAAAGAGGTTAAAGTAATTTTACTTAGTTGGCTTAAGTGTTTTTACCTAGTCGAGTCAACAAATGTTTTGCTGTTGTAACAAGTGAAACCATGAAAACTGGAAAAAGATTTGGGAAACACTTTACAAGGTCCCATTAGTTGGCTTTAGTTAATGCATTATCTAACAATGAGCAATACATTTGTTACTGTACTTATTTATCTTTGTTAATGTTAGTAAAAACTAACTAATTGAACAGCTGTGCATTGATAGTTCATGTAAGCTGCAGGTCCATTAAAAAAATCTAAGTTATAAATATAAATGAACATTAACAAAGATGAAAAATGCTTTAGAATGAGTTAATATATGTGAACTAATAAGGTTAACTAGTGTTAACAAATGGAACCTGTATTTGTAGTGTTACCAATATTTGTTATTTTAACTTGTTAGAGATTGCCCTTTCTTTGCCTTAAATCAGATGGTAAATGAAGTCAAATGTTTGTGTTCATTTATGTGCTTGTCAGGTGCACCTTTATTTGGGTATTTTAATTACAATTCAGATGTCTGCATCCGCATCCTATAGAACCGGCCTGCAAGAAAAGTGTCTTTTTTGGGCATAATTTTGTCATGGCATCAAGTGAATTCAGCTCACTTTGTCTGTGTAAAGTACAGCGTCACTCACTATTTTAATGTCTTTATAAATTGTAAATGAACAGAAATACTGAAAATCAGACAAATGTGCTGCTTATGCAGGTTTAAAAAGGCTACTGAATTCTGACAGGCACTATGGTTTTTTTTTTTTTTTTTTTTTTTTAACACTTTCACCATTCACACTAAGTGCTGGCGAAAAAGAGTTTCAACTATTTTCAAATATAATTGCAATTAAGGGGTGTTCACAGCAGAACCTTGCAGTATTTAACCTTGAAAAGACTTCCTCCACAATCATCAGCTTTTTAACAGCTAATGACTCCGATGTAAGTTCACACTGTGCAGGCAGGGCTGTGAACAGTCCTGTTCATTAGAGATGTTAACCGCTTGGGCTCCATCTATAAGAACTTAATAAGACCAGCGCTCAGGTTTCAGACATTTAGGTGTCAGATTATGTGTAGCTCTTGTTATCACGTTTGATCTATATGTCACAATTAGTTCTGTCTGTGATTTGGATGTATTGTCCTTTAATGAAACTGTCATTTTACCACTTACTATTTGCTTTTTCAGTGCATGTTTCTGGTCTTATTGTGTGCATGATTCATAAGTTATTCCTCATCTTTTAACATAGTGGCTGCTTTTCATAATCCAACCAATTGCAATTGCAGAATTGTAAAAAAAATTTCACTCTAGAAGTAAAATGGGTTGTGAATGTCTTTTCATGTGGACGTAAACAATATATTTTAGCTAAAAATTTTTTTTATTTGCTCACGTTGTTTCACGGATGGGAAGGTTAACAGTGAATAACATCTTTAAAAGGGCTATATGTAGAATTCAGAAACCCTTGTTATTGGCGACACCTGTGGCCGTTAAGTGAACTGCAGCCAGCAACTTACTGCTTGTGCTTGCTCATGCAACATACAAGAGTTTGAATCTGATTCAATGTCCCAATATACTCATGGCAAAGTTATTTTTTGTTATTTGCTTAGAAGTAAAAATAAGTTGGAAATACCTTTGCAGCATTATACTGTTAACGAACATCCAGACGCTGTCCACACTGCTGAGAGTGAAGTTTACATGAATAGGTAAATATGTGATGCATGCTTTCCTTTCAATAAAAAAATAAACACAACAAAAATGACAGCGGTGAGAAAGCATCTGATCAGCGATGTGGATATGTGTGCTTAAGCTCTGCAATACGAACTGTGAACTATATCTCTGTTTGTAGACTATCTGCTTATAAAAAAAAAAGTCAGAATTACAGTCAGAATATCTCTTTCGGCATTATCTTGAACATTGTAAGCATTCATTTTGTGTGTTATTGAATGGAAGAGAGGCTCTCAGGAGCGAGTGTAAACGTCAAATTCTTTTGATTTTCCCGCCAAAAAACTTCCTGAGTCCATCACATAAAAATCACTCCATGGGCTTTTATAAACAACCTAAGAAGTCAGGGAATGTTTTTAAAGTTTCGTTACAAGCTGTTCACACATTGACATAAAAAAAAAAAAGTGATTAACACATGAAAATTCTTACATAGAGTCCAGAAAGCTGCATGACTTTAAACTGCATGACTTCAGAAGACTTGGCATATAGCATGAACTACTTTTATGTTGCTTTTATGTTGTGTTTTTGTTCTTTTGGAAGGCCAAAGTATGTTATCCAGTATAGCTGACACAAACTGAACAAAAGTCCTCATTATATCATGACCCCAAAAGGAACCTCTTCAGAGCATCACAATGCTCAGATTTACACATACATATAAAGTGATTTTACATGAATTCAAGTTAAGATGTGCATAGCGAGTCTTAAGCAATTACGGGCTAATTGTTCCCCCTAATTGCCTTCGGAGGACTGCAGAATTCCATAGAACGTTCCAGACGCAATGTTATGACAGCTCCGATCGTACATGCCGAGAGTTTGGAGTGTTCTTGTGTGCTGCTTTTTAATCTGAGGCCGGCAGATGAGAGGCTCAGTAATTGCTATATATTGCTCTTTGTTTCAAGGACCTTTGATGATCCCAAAGCCATGCCTTTATCAGAAGACAAAGTAATTAGAAGGGAAAATGAAGGGAGGGAGGTGGGGGGGGACGGGGGGACGGGGGTCTCGTCTTCTGATTAGCACACTTCTCACCCTCCACGTACACTCTGATTATTTCTATAGACTCTTCGCCTGTCACTGTTGGTTTGCAGTGAAAATGAAGATTCAAATGTGCATGTTGTTGTGTTTGCGCTGGTTAATAATGATAATCAAACAAGGTGATAATGGGTCAGGTTTGATGGGAGAAACCACTTGTTTCACGCTGACAGTTCAACCATGCAGCAATACTGCCAAATAAAGTAGCTACCAGACAAAAGTTTGGACACACCTACTTTAAACAAAAAAAAATGTTTTCTTAAATTAAAATTGTAGGCTTGTTAACTTAATGCATACAGCAGTAAGCATTTACCTTTCAAAATATGTTTAAGATTGTGAGGGAAATTGTTAATATCATCAAAAAAATATGAACAAAAATACAAAAGGTGAATTAAAATACAACTTGCACTTCTGCTATTGTTAGACAATTGTACATTTCTATATTCAGCAACTGTCATGTTAATAGTTTTACATATTGTTGGACATATGCAGGTATTTGTAATATTAATACATGTTTGATATATTTTTGTTTAAGTTAATTAGCAAATTGAACCACTGTTGAATGCGTGAAGCGTGCATTCTGTACATGTGCACTGTTTTATTTACATAAACCTGCTAAATTACTTTGTTTTACAATGTTTAGCAAAATTGTTGAATATCTCCTTTTTCCAGTGCAGTGGAGCACAGGGTTATGAACACACACGGTGGGAGAGTTTGCACAAGTTTAGTATCAGGTTCGGATGAGGATGAAACTGATCCAGGATATCCCAGCCAAAAGGATGTGTCTCATTTTCCAGGGAATTTCCTCCTCCGTGGAGTGCAAGGAAGAGCGGCTGAGGGATTTGATATGTGGGATGTAAAGGATAAACCAGGCCAGAGGGGGTCATTTGGACAAGGCTTACTTTTATTTAAGCACATTTCTTACTGAATTTTCTGTTCTGATGTTAGACAAAGTAGCTTGAATACTTAAAATATCAGTACAATAGATATTATTTTGAACGTTTTTCAACTCATTTAACAACATTTGAGGAATGGAGATGAATGGATCTGTGTTAGTCACGTCCTCGACAGAATGACCCAAACATTAATAAGTGCAGAGACACATTTACTGTATACTTCTCTCCAGGTCCATGACAAATTTATTTATGGATCTATATGTTAAGTCCTATTTGTGTGCTATTGTGAAACATCCACCAGGGAACACTGACCTTTTCTTGTACACATAATGGATTGAAGTATTGAGTTTATGGCTTTGGTAATTCATTTTTATTATTTCATTTATTTATTTATTTAAGAGGTGAAACTATATTTCAGACAAAGAGGAAGGTTGTAGGGATTTTGAATTAGTGTTTATGACCAAACTTTTAAATGACGTTATGAGGAATGTGAGTATACAAAAATAATTTAAGTATATAATGTAATAATACAAAATTATTTAATTTTCTGAGCATTTATTGGTTGCAAAAAAAACAACATATTGAGATATTCAATTTATTATATCTAATAAATAATATCATTTGATTATTTTATTATTCATCAGTGCAAAATCAGCTTCACTTTATTTATTTTAAATGATGTTAAATTAATATTATAAATCAGGTAGTTCACACGTTCAATTCTGATTGGATGAGCCACACTGTGCATGTCTTACTTTTCTTTTGGCGTTTCTTCATGTTTCCTTGTCGCTCTCGCAGGCAAATCATATGGCAATCCTGTTGACTGCAATCTAAATACATTTACTACACTACAGCAACATCTCTACCGGTTGACACATTTCTTAGAATATACAATCTTATTCTGGGCAGCCATATTTTAAATGATGAACTATAATCGTGTGTGTTTTGTGTAGTTGTGTGAGTATGAAAGTGGCCCTAAATTAAAATTATTTCAGGGTAGATTGTGAACAATTATGAGAAGCATGCTGTTGGGACTCCATTGCTGCACCCATGGGAGAAAAAAAAAAAAAAACCACGAGAGAGAATGTGTGTGTGGAGAGGAAAACGCAGACCACACTTCACTCTGTCACCACAAATGGGACACACATAGGAGTTTTGGTTTAGAACAAGACACAGTGGTTTCTGTATGTTTTCACTGGAATAAATTACAGAGCTTTTGGAGTATTATGTCTATCAGGCATGAAACGTCTATGAGGTTCAGGTCCTCTCAAGAGTTATAAAGTATTAAGATTTTCAAACATGCCAAAATGTCCCTGCATTCGATATACTGATAGCTAATTTGATCAGCCCGAAGCGACTCCCCGCAAATCTGAGGTCACAAACCCCTCCGATTTGTGAATTTGATTGACGGTCGTGCGCCTCGCTGATGAGATTTCCAGAAGTTTCTCTGGTTCGTGCTGATTTTACTGAGCTATGTGATTTGCTGGAGGCCTCATGGGACACATTTGAACACTGAACCAGTGAAAAAAAAAAAAAGTTTTGTTACGCTCGGTTCGCCCTGCATACTGTTGTACTTAATGTCGAGGGTAAAAACTGGTCACTTCTGTTTGTTTAAGATTAATCAGCCGGGAGGTTACAGATAACTGTGTGAAACACGTGTGCGATGAATCTAGACGATTGTTCATCTCTAATGGTGCAGAAACGTCGTGACACTGTATAAACTCAGTGTTCGGACAATTATGTAGAGGCGAGTCACAGTCAACTATGATTTACATCGAAATATGTGGATTATTTCAAACCGGCATTCCTACTGAGTGAGGCACTAACTGATGAGGGCTTTTTTTAATAGTCTCATTCATTACATGCAGCTGCTTCCAATCTATTGACATAAGGAGAAAATAAAAGCTAAAAGCTCCATAGTTTCACTTGTATAAACCTGATGCATTAGTGCAATGACCACCTGCATACTTTCCCCAACCTCATTAGCGTGTTCCTCTCAGACCCTTGGTCTATCAGTACCTTAGTGTGTAGCGTGTAATTTGAGTGAGCACGGGATAATAAAATTATATGAAATTAAATTACATACATGAGCAAGAAAAAACAACACGGGCTGAACTCTGCGTGACCGTTACCTCTTCCTGACTGTAGATTTACGAGTCTGCTTTTGGTGGGTGTAGAGCAAGAGAAGGCCCCCATCTTGACCAAAACGAAAGGTTAGCGTACGACTCCTGTTGAGACTCTCCGAGCTTGCCATCTTCAAAGCGCTTCGAATTTGGACTTTGGTAATTAGCAGACACTTCTTCCAGCTCGTCAGCTGCGGCGGGTCCCCGGGGAGCTCTCGTCTAATGGAGAGCGGCTCCTCCATCTGACGAGTGCCACGCCACACCCCCACGCGCGGGCCGCTGCTGTCGGGTACCGCCATGCCTTGGCACGTGCTTAGCTGTTACCCTTAACCACACAGGATCGCTAGCTGGCATGCACAACCTTCATTTCAGCCCTCAGGCATTATGGGACCATAATTCTCTTCAAACCCGAAGTGTGCCTTAACTTTGTCACATGCTAGTGTGATTGAAGGTTATCAGTGTTCTAGTCTCGCCCACGGACCGCCCACAGTCCGCTCGATGACCGCCTGATGCACACTAAACTGGCAAGCGCTTGCGGAAATCGTAATCTCCAATCGGATTCGAACGCAATTTCCAGGAATCATGCCGCAAGTTTTTAGAAATCCCCTGGTTCAAAGTCTTGTTCAAAGCGTTTTTAGTGAGAAATATTCAATTTGTTTATCAAAGTTTAGCAGGTTTAACATCTGATCATTAAAATATATTCAGAGATTAGTTTGAGACACTTAGTAGCAAGTAAAATAGATATCTGCTTTGGATTTGGATGAAAATATCTGCTAAATAAACAAATGTAAATGTAAAATAATTAGGTATTTATTAAACACTGGTCACGGACTGGCATTTTTGTGCCATTATTATTATTTTTTTTATCATCAAAGTCATAGATTTTGCCTAAACTGCATATTAAAATTAAACAAACTGTGGTTTTCTGGTCAGCCTTTGCTGGCCGTAGCTGGTTTACAGCTGATTTCAGCGGGTCTCCCAGCCTGACCAGCTAAAGGAGTGGTCAAAACTCCTTTAAAACCAGCCTGCTATGACCAGGCTAGAAGACCAACTTAGGCTGGGTTTTAGTTGTGTTTTCAACTGGGTTGTGGTTACAAAAATCTGCAAAGCAAGCAATGTTCATAAGTCTTATTACATGACATTCTTAGGCGCAACATACTCCAAGTAAGTATTTTAGCAATGCAAGTTTGATTTTACAGTTAAAAATGGGTTCAAACCAATTTGTTATGCAACACAATTACATTTTCAGAATTTTTGCAAGGTTTTGCTAAGTGGGAAACAACCCAAATGTTTGTGCAAAGAAACAATCTGGAGAGATTCATACTGAGCAAGAGTTAAAGTTGATATTCTTATAGGTAGCTATCCGAATAACAACTGATGGGCTTCAATAGCACTAACTTTTAAAGGTCACTCAGTCGCAATGTCACCCTCTTGAGTTCTGGAGTTTGTTACTGCCACATCAATGCAAGATTGCAGGTTAAGTGTGTTTAATGGGTTCACATGCTTGCAATGCATTGGCAAAAAATACATTAGCATCAGCGCTGGCATACTTGTGCAAATAATTTTTCTGGAATAATTGTTCAGATGATACAGGGCTAGTTTGGCTGGGGCTTGATTGTGTTGGCTCTAAGCCGGTAATTCTTCTGTTAAATAATTTTACAGCTCAGTTACAGACAAGCTTTGACAGAGAAGGATGTTTGCCTCTCTACATTACCATAACACAAGAACTATGTGAGATATTTCTATAAACGCACTCGAAAACACACCTTTAAGTGTTGTGCAGTAGCCAAACTGTGCGTAGCAAAGTGTTTTGACTCAATAACACAACATGATAGACAGTGATTTGTGTTTAAACTCTCTGTGATGGGTTTGTTTAATCCAAAGCCTGGCCGAGGGGTGAGAACAGGATATATATAAGGTGTTGGGAAGATATCGCCACATTTTTTTATGGTCTCGACTATCACGGTGACAAAAAAGCATACTTCATACCCTCTCACAGCTGACGTGCGTGACATCTGGTTTTCACTTAGGCCTGCAGGAAAAATACCTTGGGAAATATGATGTCCAATATGGGGACTGGAGCTAATCTAAGCCAGCGGTACACAAATCATCTCTCACTCTCAGGCAGAAGAGAGTACTTCTCTCCAGACCTGCAATGCATCTGTAAACAAATCATAGTATTAATGGGGATGGAAATGAATCATCCATCTCCACTGGCCTGTCGCCCTGCTCATGACAACAACATGATTTCTCTTCAGGCCTTTAAGTGGGATCTGCTCAGGCAGAGAAAGAAAAAGTGCAGCACGCTTTAGATCTACAAACCATAAAATATGACTGTGCAAAACTACTGTGGGTACAGCTGCAGAGCCAAAGACCCAGACACACTCTGTTATTGAGCACGGGATATCCGGTAGTTTTGAGGCCCTTAACAGAGAGAAAAAGTCATTTTGAGTCTCATTACTAATGAGGGGTATTTAACATGTGATGGTAGAAACGTGTACACTGGTACAAATCTATCTATCTATCTATCTATCTATCTATCTATCTATCTATCTGTCTATCTGTCTGTCTGTAAATATATATTGATCTGTCTGTCTGTGTGTATATATATATTGATCTGTCTGTCTGTGTGTGTGTGTATATATATATATATATATATATATATATATATATATATCTGTCTGTATGTATATGTGTGTCTGTCTATATATATATATATATATATATATATATCAATCGGTCTTTCTGTCTATATACAGTATATCGATTGGCCTGTCTGTTTGTCTATATATACATATTGATCTGTCTATCTATAATATATATATATATATATATATATATATATATATATATATCAATCGGTCTGTCTGTCTGTATACATATCAATCTGTCTGGCTATCTGTCTATAAATATATATATATCGATCAGTCTGTCTGTCTGTCTCTCTCTATACATATACAGTGAGAAAATAGGTATTTGAACACCCTGCTATTTTGCAAGTTCTCCCACTTAGAAATCATGGAGGGGTCTGAAATTGTCATCGTAGGTGCATGTCCACTGTGAGAGACATAATCTAAAAAAAAATTATGATTTTTTAACTATTTATTTGTAAGATACAGCTGCAAATAAGTTTTTGAACACCTTTGTTTGCACGGCCTTTGAACAGCCTTTGTTTGCATTTACAGAGGTCAAACGTTTCCTGTAGTTTTTCACCAGGTTTGCACACACTGCAGGAGGGATTTTGGCACACTCCTCCACACAGATCTTCTCTAGATCAGTCAGGTTTCTGGGCTGTCGCTGAGAAACACGGAGTTTGAGCTCCCTCCAAAGATTCTCTATTGGGTTTAGGTCTGGAGACTGGCTAGGCCACGCCAGAACCTTGATATGCTTCTTACAGAGCTACTCCTTGGTTATCCTGGCTGTGTGCTTCGGGTCATTGTCATGTTGGAAGACCCAACCTCGACCCATCTTCAATGCTCTAACTGAGGGAAGGAGGTTGTTCCCCAAAATCTCGCAATACATGGCCCAGGTCATCCTCTCCTTAATAGAGTGCAGTCGCCCTGTCCCATGTGCAGATAAACACCCCCAAAGCATGATGCTACCACCCCCATGCTTCACAGTAGGGATGGTGTTCTTGGGATGGTACTCATCATTCTTCTTCCTCCAAACACGGTAATGGAATTATGACCAAAAAGTTCTATTTTGGTCTCATCTGATCACATGACTTTCTCCCACGACTCCTCTGGATCATCCAAATGGTCATTGGCAAACTTAAGACGGGCCTTGACATGTGCTGGTTTAAGCAGGGGAACCTTCCGTGCCATGCATGATTTCAAACCATGACGTCTTAGTGTATTACCAACAGTAACCTTGGAAATGGTGGTCCCAGCTCTTTTCAGGTCATTGACCAGCTCCTCCCGTGTAGTTCTAGGCTGATTTCTCACCTTTCTTAGGATCATTGAGACCCCACGAGGTGAGATCTTGCATGGAGCCCCAGTCCGAGGGAGATTGACAGTCATGTTTAGCTTCTTTCATTTTCTAATGATTGCTCCAACAGTGGACCTTTTTTCACCAAGCTGCTTGGCAATTTCCCCGTAGCCCTTTCCAGCCTTGTGGAGGTGTACAATTTTGCCTCTAGTGTCTTTAGACATCTCTTTGGTCTTGGCCATGTTAGTAGTTGGATTCTTACTGATTGTATGGGGTGGACAGGGGTCTTTATGCAGCTAACGACCTCAAACAGGTGCATCTAATTTAGGATAATAAATGGAGTGAAGGTGGACATTTTAAAGGCAGACTAACAGGTCTTTGAGGGTCAGAATTCTAGCTGATAGACAGGTGTTCAAATACTTATTTGCAGCTGCATCTTACAAATAAATAGTTAAAAATCATACATTGTGATTTCTGGATTTTTTTTTTTTAGATTATGTTTCTCACAGTGGACATGCACCTACGATGACAATTTCAGACCCCTCCATGATTTCTAAGTGGGAGAACTTGCAAAATAGCTGGGTGTTAAAATACTTATTTTCTTCACTGTATATATATATATATATATATATATATATATATATATATATATATATATATTTATACACATACAGTATATATCGGTCTGTCTTGTCATGTTGATATCATGATGGCAATACCATTGTATTGTTTTAAGTACCATAGTATAACAGTTAATGACCCCATTTAATGAATTAAATTTTCTTTCTTATATTGGCATATCTCCTATTTAATATATTTAACATAACATATTGACATATACCACAGTACCACCGGAGCGCCAACTACCTTGAAGTTTTCAGTATATTACACCTGAAACGGTTATAAAGATGTCAAAGCCTGTATAGAGTCTTTGGTGTTACATTAATTCGAGGCAAGGCACATTAAAAAAAAAAAAAAAAAATGTTGTTAGGAGTAAATGACCTTCTAAACTTTACCCATTTCAAAGAAAGTGGTAAAGCTGGGTTAAAGGTATAATTCAATTAAGATGTAACAGCAGGACGTGTGCTTGATAAGCTAAGCTTTGTTGATTAGCAGCGACGATGAACTTTAGGCAATCTCCCTACATCATTAAGAACTGACTGACATAATGAAGGCCCGACCATCTCTCACATCTCTTACAGTGGTGTTCCACTTTTGAAGTTAACGTCTTGCTGCAGCAGGGAGGTCTATTGTTGTTTTCCTTTCTCATAATTCTGATCTGTTTATCTTGGTGAGAAACAAACATGCTCAATCGCTTTTTTCCCTCTTTTTGTTGCGCTGGTGTGTGTTGGGGGTGGAGGGAATTCCCTGGGGTTTTTCACCTCCTCTGTCTCTGCTTATTGGATATTCAAATTTCAGTCAGACGCACACAATAATACACATTTAACATCGTGTGACTGACACTTTTGGAAGGTCTTTGTTTTCATAAAAACAAACACATACGCAGTGACACAAACTGACAAGAACAAAACCGCATCGGAAAGCAATGCTGACAGGCTAACATGACAAGTTAAACTAAAGCAAGGTTATGTGATACTCTGCAAAAAAAAAAAGGGGAAAAAAAGGATATATATATGTATTCACAACAACTGCTTAAAGGAATAATTCACCCAAACATCTTTTATTTATTCACCCTCACGTCTGTTCTTTTCTTTCAGTGGAACACAAAAGGAGAATTTATGAAGAGTCTATTTGTGACCACAGATGTCAACCTCCAAAATGTAAAAAAAAACACCATACCATTATAAAATCAGTTAATACGACTTTATTCTAAGACTTCTGAAGTTGTATGATAGCTTTGTGTGAGAAATAGAACTTTATAGTTATTAAGAGAAAATATTATATTTAGCATGTTCAAACTCAATCGAGAACCATCAATAATTAGTGTGTGTGTATATATCTTGCCGCCGATATGCACTTTGGTATATAATGCCAGAAAATGTTATTTAATTATTTATGTATGTATTTATTTCTTTATTTCTTTTATTTATTTCTTTGGTGAGAGCTAAGTCTTTAAGGTAAATAATATAAAATAAACAGTGAAAAACATTGTACTTAACATCTGTGCAGATAAAATGGAAAGACGCAGCTATATCATTAAAATTCTGATCAGATGCCTCAACATATTTAGGCAGGCTGAGGAGGAGGCTGCCCATAGACGTTTCATTGATTGGTTGCAGGGGCGAATGCTCAATTTCGTACCTTGAGTTATTTTGCATTACTGTCCAGATGGTATTTATCAGGCTATGTAAATTAACACAGTCAAGCTGATTGCATGTCAAAAATAAGTAGTTAAACCTTGAAGGCATTTATTTTCCATGTGCACTAATGGGCGCTTATTGTGTTTCTTCAGACGAGGTTCCTTGTTGAAATTCATGTTTGATAAATTCGAAGGATTTCGGGGTAATTTGGCCATCTTGAGTGCTGTTGATCCTTCGAGTGTATATTTGAACCTCAGGGAATTGAACATCACATCTGCATATCCGAGCTCAAATATATACTTAGAGTGATTGGTTTAAACATTAAGTTGTTGATCTTGTCCCAGATAGATTTGTCAAAACGTCACCCGCCCACCCCCAGTTTCATTCCCAAACGGAGCGACTAATCCTTAAATACCGCTCTGAAATACATCTTTACTAAATGCATTGATTGAGTTAGTCAAACTTACATTCTGCCCTAATTTCGCAGTCAGAGCATGGAATAAATATTCCTCAATCCATTTATTTTCCATAAGGGAGGATAACCGGCTAGGCGAGTCCTTACATTTCAATTAGCCTGAGAAGGAGAGAGAAGAGAAGCGGTGGTCAGTGGACTGGCTGTCAGGATAATCACAGCGGACAAGCCGCCGCTGGCCCCTAATCCAAGCAGATAACAACGACCACAAATTCACACTCGGCACCGAGAAACCGGAGCAGACAAATACACGTGTCATGGTAAACCAAACACGTTTAGCCCAGGGATCCCACCATTACCGGCAGATCGACACGATAACCCGGCCGCCCTTTAAAGGAGTATTTATTTGACAGATAAGATTGACATGGGAGTTGGCCTGCTAGAAAACAACAACTTATCCATTTTAAGGACAAATGGCTGTGTTCAAAATGGAAAACTAGTGTGCTGTGTTCACTTACATAGTAAGTGAAAAGTAAGTTACATAAGTAAATCAACAATTCAAACGTTTTGTTACAAGATCAGATCAATTTGCATCTAAGTGGCATCCAAGCGTCTTGCATTGTGGGACATAGTATTCCATACAGTGTGCTATTTTGTATATTGCAAATGCAGTATGCATATTCCATTCTATGCACACACAAAACAGCATACATATTTGCATTTACAGAATAGTATGCCAGTATGCTAATTTTAACTGAGCTAAATAGCCTAAACTCTGATGTAACGTATCATTTGAGCAGCTTAGCTTTGACATGCTGTACACCCTGCTTTATGCATGTTGTTCCAGCAACATGACGTTTATCGTTTGCTAAGTAGTGGGGACAGATTTCTCCGGCACACCATATGTAGACAATGGCGCTAACAAGTTAATATGGCAAGCATAAATACGTGCTTCGTATTATTATACCCTCTTAGCAACACGCTCAAGAGCCTAAAAATTAATTGCTAGACTAAGCAGAGACAGCACAAAATGATTTATAATGTGGCTGAATCGCTGGTAGTTATTTATTTTTGCATGGTATTACACTAACCGCAATGTTTTGCTGAAATTGTTAGTCAGCATCAATGAATGCAATTAGAGTTTAATGGGCTTTAAAGAGAGCATGAAAAAAACAAAAAAACGAAGAGAGAGATGCAGGAAGGAAAAAGTTGCAACATGCATTCCTGTCCAGGAAGTCAATGCCTTTTAGGTTTGACTAGTTAGTATGGGTAGATATCGATAAAAAAAAATACATATATATAATATATATATAATTCGATTTCCTTTTGTCACATGGTCACATGGCATGAGATTTGCAAAAAAAAAACTCAAGTGCCCATATGCAAAGATGGCCGAAAGCAAGATGCATACTCGTCAGAAGGTCACACACCAGATGAGCGACTGTCATTGAGCTGAGTGGGAATGCTAACAAATAGCTTTCTCAAAGTATGATAGAACTGACTAGATATGACAGTATACATTTGCATTAGTGATAAAAGTGTTGCAGAACAAAATTTTTTTTTAAACAACTGTGAAATGACTCCACATCCTTGGCACTTCTCTTTGATAATTTTTCAGGCAGGATCTGTTCAGATCAAGCCAAATTAAATCCATACCTGCAGAGCGTAATGTCATATAAATAATTGCGCCTTGTGTAAACATATCAATTTCCCTCCACAGCAGTGAGCTTGAAAAACCATTTGTGGGACCCCGTACAAGGTCATCTGAAGCTGGAAGCCTGAAGTCATTGAGCACACACACACACACACACACACACACACACACAGGCAGACCGAGTCTGAACACAAGCTCCTTCTGAGTGCACTGGCCCTTAGGGCAACAGCAAGCCATTGCACCGTCATTAAGACCAACACATAGCAGCTATTTATACACTGTACTGCATCACATCTTACATACTATACATACTTGCACATGCATACATGTGCGTGCACCCCGAGGCGCACAGGCTCATGCTGTATTCTCGCAGACATTACACACACAACCACTGGAATAACGATACCAAATTAGCATGCACAAAAACGGGAGTGCATGAAAGGAAAATAGGGTCAAAACTGCCGGGTGAGAGTGTTCGTGTGTTTGTACGCGGTACGTTTTAAATCGTCATGTGTTTTTCCAGATGAATGCAAATCAACTAGTCTTGGAAGAAATCAAAACTAGTGCTCATTTCTTTCCATTGGTGCAAATGACTTCAGGACACTAAAAGTTGAAAGTGTCAATTATATTCTAACAACCTTTGAAGCCGCTGCGTTGCTCTTGAGGTATTATGCTTTATATTCTAGTGATTTTTGCTTTTGTGTTTCATCAAGAATGCATCTCTCCGCCAACCCACATTTGCAGCTCTGAGCGATATTCATATTGTATGTTTCTTTGTGAATATCTTTGCCAGGCAGTTGTTAACCTCACCGTGTCACGTTATTATAAATTGTTTGAATCGCACCAGCGCCTCAAGCCAGCGCAGAGGCAAGTGCGCATTCTCAAAACAGAGATGCTAGATTACGCTGATCAGCGATTGCGCCGTGCTGTACCACCCCGCATTAGATCAAGACGACACGTTCACGGGCCCCATGAATGTAAAACGCAGGGCCAGTCTTGTAGGCGATTACTCAAGCAGCGGAGAGGATATTATTCAGAGTGAGTTGTTAATAAGGGAGTTTATTTTTTCTGACAGAGTGAAAATGGCTTCCTAACACAGGATGGATAGCCCCCGTTAGCATGCGTACGCCGCCCGGACAGTTGTGCGCAATTAGGAATAAATAAATATTAACGTCTTCACTTACGCGTCTGACGCTAACGTGCTAAATTGGATTAGCCCTCCGATGACCTAATTGCATTGTCACAGTGCACGTATCAAAAGAGGAGCACTTTGCGGAAAGGTAACATCAAATTAATCTAACAATCAGTAATTGAGACAAATGACACGCCGCGGCCAGCTGTCTGGGTGAAAAACTAGATGAGCTGAGAAACGTGTTGTAGGGTTAAAAGCCAGTGACTTAATCTAAAGACTATTAGCATTAGTTAACCATGTACTTTTCAATTAGAGTGATCATTTTGCATTTCGGACTTGCTGATAAATATCTTTTGTCACTGCACACCCTGGCGTGCACAGAAGGGAGGACGACGCGCGGCTTCCGAATAGCATGGAAGGGTTTAAATGCATTTACAGAACGAGGGTTTAAATGCACTTAAAATGATCGCGCTTAAACGGAAGGCCAAGTGGAGAGTGCAGTCAGCACAAGGCGCTGTGTGGCATTTCACGAAGGGGGTGGGCAGCAGGGGGCTCGTATATTGGAAAAATAAAATAAAACTGCAAATCAAAAGGCCCTTTGTATTAAATTACAGTGGGGGCTTTGCAGGAAAGAAGCCTGTGCACACAGACTCTGTGTGAATCTAATAATGAACTTGCATCCAACCTTAATTAAACAGTCTACATCCCCTCGCATAGCCATATAATGATGTCAAGCCGGGAAGCAATTAGCTGCCCTTCTCTGAAAGCAAACAGTGTTTGTAAGTCACACAAAGTACTGCGGCAGGCGTGCTTATTGAAACCCTCCTGAAAAATAAAATTAATTAGTATGTTATGATTTTGGAGATGCCTTAACATTGGACCCAAAGGACAGGGGGCTGAGATTAAAGATGAGCCCCTCTTTCTGCCAGCGCTGGTAACGATAACAGCAGGAGAACCATCTCACCGTCTCATTAGCGGCAGGCCAGGCCAGACTACGCGCTTTGCCCCGCGACATCATAGCATCCATTAAAATAAGCTGTCATGCAGTTGTAAGAATAACAACCCACAGTAGACCAAGTCATTTGAAAGGGAAAAAAAAGCAAAGTTTTCCAACAAAAGGCCCCTCTCCAATGGTTCTTAGGTGTACGCCGTTTATTTGTGTTTAGAGATCACCCCTTTGTCTGCCTCGGCTAATTAAAGTGATGCCGCACCGCCTGGCTTTGCAGGCAGCCGGGGGAAGCACCAGCCAGCTGAGACACCCAATTACACAATTAAACCTCCTACAAGATCTCCAAATTGTCAGGGAAAAAGAAACTGTGCAGTTTTTCTCTTTGTCTTCTTATCTGAACTGCGGCTGCGACGTTACGAGAGTATTATTTTCACGTTCCGAGAGGAAGGCGCGTGCTCGCTCTCTGTGATGTAAGACGTAATTTCGCCCGGCTTTGTTCTCAGCGGAGCAGGGGTGTTGTATATTTGTGTCTATTTACTCGCGTCAAGTTTCTTTTGTCTCTCGAAGTTGTTGCGCGGGCGGTCATTAGCCGAGCCGTAGTGCTAACTTTGTTGAGCGAGAGCATTTGGAGACGCCGCTCTAATTGGCGATGTTTTACAAGGGAAGCACTTATCACTTTGCTTATTAAAAATGCTTATTGGATGCAATAAAACACACATTATGGTGGTGAAATTAATATAGTGCATTGCCCAGAACATAATGCCGTTCTAATGTGTGTCTTGTTCACTCTAATGAGTGCTGCCGAGTTTATTAGCTCTGATGACAGAGGGGCCAAGCTGGGGCTGTTATTGTTTGGTACAGGTTGATGGATTTCAGATGCCTCGCAATCGTGCACACCCGTGCACGCCCACGCTCTCTTTATTACCGAGCGCTGGTGTCGTCTAGCCCGGTGGCTTGACTTTAATGCGGTATAAACATATAAATCTAGAGCGACTCTCTCTTAGCCTGCAGTGGAGAGTCTTCGGTCGGTCCGGAGTCCATACGTTCTCGCTTATTTCCATCGCTGGAGAGGAAGCCATTGATAACTCCGTGACAGGGGTGGTCCCGGGAGGGCCTGATGGGGCGGGGGGGGACAGCACAGGAGAGGGTTAGTAGGTCATTACTGGCTCAGCACAGATCCTTTAATTGTCTACTGAGCTGCTTTGGATCCGTGTCAGGTGAAGGCTCCGGCCAGAAAGAAAAGTGCAACCTAATAGTTTGGCTTTCTGACGAGGAGATCGGTTAGACTTGGTAATAGATGTTTGTGCATGTGAGACCCCTTTGTTTATGGAGAAGGTTCTTTGTTTTCCAATCCTCCCCTTTTTTCCACAAGTTTGAGGCAATTTATTTGCGATCCAATTTCAGCGAGTCTTGCAATCAGGCAATGCAATCCAATTATCTCTTTGATTGGGCGAACTGATTAAAATGTGTAGCCAGACGTGATTATCCGTCTCTCTCACTCTCTCTGAACATTTGAGGGAGAGAGACACACAAGGCAGTCGGAATTATAAACACACTGTATGGTAAAGCATGCATCGCACAACATGGAACAACTCAATGATGCTGTGAACTGTGAAGTTTTTCAGCCGATAGAGACTTTGGTATACCGTTTGGCCAGTGACAAGAACTACTTTATTTTCAAGTCAACAAGTCAAGCTGAACTTCTGTCGTTTCATTTGTTAACGATTGCCGTCATTTCAACTAGCCATACTAATATAGATTACTACGGTTATAAATATGTCTATATCGGCTCTTTTACAGTGGTTTCATATATGGCCCATCCATTTAGAGTTGTAAGTAGAGTTGTACAGTTTTGAGTCTTGAGAAAGATAGATTTATTTATGTTGAATGGTATGATCATTTTTGCCCTTTTAATAGAACAGAGCAGAAACGCAATGCACTGGGTTGATGTATAGTTGTTCTTTTATAAGTTGTTTTATATGCATCACCTATGCTGTAAACGCAATATATTCTACGGATAACAATCAAATCTACATGGGGCAGTCTATGTATTTAGCTTATATGAATTGCACGTATTGAGTTAATTTTTTCTGATTGTTTTACTTTTGGACACAAGCTCACCAGTACACGATATAGCAGGCTTTGCAATCATGTAGATTTTGACAGAGATTCTCTCTAATCAGAAACAGCCCTTGCTCAGGTGGAATTTTTTTTTGAGCCGACTCTGACGGTACAAAAAATTTCCTGGGTCACTTTGGGTTGAAGGTCTTTCCAGTATTTTGAAATACAATAACCGGCTTGTTTGATTGTTAAGGTGATAACCATGAGAGCAGGGCTGCCCCATTTATCAAATTACCAACTTAGTGAAGGCTTGCAGAAATCTGCCGGTAATGACTGACAGGAGAGAGAGAGAGCGAGAGAGAGAGAGAGAGCAGGACTGCATTTGGATAGGGGGGGCTGGTCTGTTATCTTTCTTTTTTCTCTCCAAATCATGTGTCCAGAGCTTATGAAATTTAAAGTGGTGTCTGGCTTTTGCCTCCATCAGAACGGCCTTGACGTGGCTGAGCGTGTGTAAGGAGAATGTGTGATAAGGCAGGCCAGACCTCCTGCTAAAAACGTCACCGGCAGCCTGGGCAAGGGTCAAGAGTCAACCGACAAATATATCTCCTGCTCTCACCATCGCTTGCTTTAAAATTGATAAAGATAGATGAGAAGGCAGATGGAAGGAGAAGTGGTCAGGAAGAGGGAGAGGTGTCAGGGTCCTCCATAAACGCCACTTTGTGACGCATCATTGGGAATGCCCTCCCATAATGCTGTGCTGTCTGACCTCACACTTCACTGGGTAGGTGAGAGCTGAGCGGTGACCTTGCAAGGGATTCATTCCTTGTTACTGTGGTCAGATGAATCTTCACCATAACCGGCACTGTTCCATTTATGTGCCTTTTTTCTGAACTTGCTGTCCAATTGGACACAGATTAAAATATATTTGTTTTATTTAATGATAGATTTTGTATATAAAAATAAATCGTATGTATTATATAATATATTTGTATACAAATATTGCATATAAATTGTGTGTTGAGTGTGTGTATGTAATAATATATATAATAATATATATAAATAAATATATTACATATAATATTTATACATATTTTTTTACAATTATTATTATTATTTTATGTATTTATACTTATGGGTTAGGTTAAGGCCTCTGGGCGTAAAAAAAAAAAGAAAAGAAATAAAAACTGGTCTAAAGCATAATATCCTTGTACAATACACTGCCCCTTCCTTCATTTGGAAAAATTATTTTATATTATTCTCTATAATCATGCACTCTCATTGAACATCATATAGGCCTATCCCATTATGCATTGCTCTAGTATTGCAATGCTGAAACAACCCAGCTTTCTTTGCTGTGATTAGCTGCTTTTCTCTCAGGGAAACACATTACCCACTCACTACAAACGCTGATCGATTTCTTTAAGACTGCCTATCTGATTGCTTTTATACCTTATTGATTCTTCAGGATTAACGTTTATGGCTGTCAATTATTCTCATGTATGATTGTTCACATCTGTTTATTGCACGCTGCATAATTGTAGAAAACAATGATTCTGTTCAAGTTGATAATCCAATTTCAATATAAGAAGCAGCCCTCGATTTTAAAGAGATCACCGTTCTTATATCAACGAGTGTGAGCATAGCTAATCGACTAAAGCTACCATCACAAATTCCTGACGTCTTGACAGAAGCATTCTGTGTGAAATGCAATGATCATAGGCTTCATTACAAGAGCGTTTAACAGTCAGAAGAGGTGTTTTTTTTCTTCTTCTTCTTCTGGAATCTGCCACCATCTCAATCAGAGGGATTTGGAAAGATAGTGGAACAATTGTATGTGAAATTGAGTGTTTTAAGCACTGCTGGCTTATATGGTTTAGTACAAGTAAAGGAAATGTGTAAGGATAAAATCATTCATCATCCTATTAGAATCTTGCATTTCAATTTCAGTTGGATTTTTCCGGCCCTTGCACAGCCAGGTGAAGTAGACTTTTTAAACACTTGAATGGATGCAGATGCAACTGAACGGATGCAGGCATTTCATAAGTGTCTATCAAAGCTGTCTTTGAAGATCTCTGCCAAATTATGACCAGCATTGTTCACAGCTGTCATTTGAAATTGTTATGAAAATAAGTCAGAAGTCTCATACAAATAGGACTATCTTGCAGTGTTATACGGTTGAATGTACAGGCTTATTTCCATTTCATATCAGTTATTGTTGTTCAGATGAGAGGATACCCCACTTGATCTATAGATATTACCTCAAGAGTGATGCATTTGACAGATATTACAGCCTGTCATAGAATGTACATTTTTCCATTTGTGTCCTCAGTGTTTTGAACACAATAGCTACATTTACTTTGAATGCAACCTAATAATTTGTTGATAATGTGACTGATCAATCATATTGAAAAGCCTTCATGTAAACACCTCATTCTGATAAGAGTGAGCTTGAGCGAAATTTCTATCCAAGTGAAACTGGTAGTATAGATCCTAACCCCCTTAGTTATTGGAGGTTTCCATGAACAGAGTGATATATTATTTTCGTGATTAATAAATGATGAAACAGGTTTTTTTTGTTTTTTTTTTAAGAAGTTGTTAATACTTTTATTCAGCAAGGAAGCATCACATCAAAAGTGACAGATCATTATTTTTGTTAGAATAGTAACAAAACTATTAAGCAGCACAACTGTATGCAACATTGACAATAATAAGAAATGTTTCTTGTATAGCAAATCAGCATATTAGAATGATTTCTGAAGGATCATGTGACACTGAAGACTGGACTAATGATGCTGAAAATTCAGCTTTAATCACAGGAATAAAATACATTTTAAAATATATTCAAATTGTAAACAGCTATTTTATTGAAATAATATCTCACAATATATCTGTTTTACTGTATTTTTGAACAGCTTTGGTGAGGATAAGATACTTTCAAAAACATTCAAACATCTTTAGGACCCTTATGAATGGTAGTTTAATTTAATCCAATATACATGTGAAGAAAGGGGCCTTTTTGGAATTATTAAGAAGGAAATTGAGGCATTTATATTGAAAATCTTATATTGACACTAAATGTCACTCTTAGCATGCACATAAATTGTATTTTTGCATATAATAAAAAAAAGTGTGGATAGAGTGACCGACCACCATTCCACCATGTTCATCTGAGACTACATTCAAACTATATGATCAGATTGAATTTAATTGATATAGATGAAAATAAATGCATGTAAACAGTCAGTCAGAGAAATGGATTTAAATCCAGCATATAAAAAAATAAATAAAAAAAAAAGCACAGCAGCAGAGGGAGATGCATGAGTTTAACATGTAGTCAAGAGAAAAGGTAATTAAACACTTTTTTATTTGTTTTGCTTGCATAGGAACATGAGAGATGCCGCCCAGCTCTTAATGAATAGGTACCATGGTTTGCTCTCTTTCTTTTCAAATACAATTCAGACACATACGCACACACAATGAGCGACTCGGCCCACACTTGGCACCGCCGGGCCTCATTGTTGCCAGTCCTGTGGAGGTGGTGTGGTCCGTGGGTGTGGAAGCTAAATTAGCCTCTACCCCAGGCTGTAGGCCCTCCCGAGGGGGGTCCGCACTGCCCTGTGAGTAAGCTTGTACCGTGCCTGCCCTTGACATGCCTTCTCCGTGGACGGTGGGACAGAGGGGTACGGTGCCAGCTCGCTGAATGGCACGAGCCTGTGCCAGATGGTACCAGCTGCGGCGAAACGCTCTCTGCGGTGGACACCTGTCCACTCCGCACACCTCCAGGAGCCATCAGCTCCCGCCCTAAAGAGCCGTCAGCGGGAAATGAGGCGCTAACCCGGGAGTGAAAAGCCTGCGGGCCTTCGGCGGGTGAATGCCGGGTCCTCGCCGAACCGCTCTAATGAGGACGAGAGCCCGAGCCAAGACACGTTTAGCAGCCATGCTGTTTACTTTATCATCATTTCTCAACGTTACCATGGCCTCTACGATGCCGTGGCCAGGACATGTCGCCGGTTTGGACACCTGACTCTGGGCCGAGAGACAGAGGGCATGCTGGGATTGGGCGAAATGGTGTGATAAGCATTTGTGTATTTGTAAAGGCCATCACGGGTGCGAACCAGGCATCACTCAACGAACATTGCATGGGGTTTGTGATGATTATGACCATAGATGCACAATTTTGTCATTATTTACTCACCCTGACCTGTATGAATTGTTGAGCAATATTCCACCTTCTGTTTTTAACATAATAATAGTCACTGGGAACTGAGGTTGACAAGCTCCACAATGACAAAAAAAATTTACCACAAAAAAATCTAAATGGCTCCATATGGCATTGGCATATTCGTTAGATAAGTATCAATGTTCAGTGTTGGGGAAAGTTAGTTTTAAAATGACTGCATTACAATATTCGTTACTCTCTAAAAAGTAAACCATTGTGTCACTTCGTTACTTTTGATGGACAGTGTTACATTACTTTTGCTTTACATTGGGCTTGCTTGTTTGTTTTTTATATATACATATATAAAAAAGTTCTATTTTTGGCAAATATAAAGTCCCTTTCACACCAAAAGTGAAATGGATAAGCCCCAGGCTGAAGAAAATGTAAATTCACTCCTGTGCAGTAGATGGCGCAGCTCAAACAAACCTTTCAGCTGTGCTGCCATTCTGGATCGCAGAAGAATAGGACATTGGAGAGGCTTTTTGAAACTGCTGGCTGCATCTGAAATCACATACTCTCAGAAGTAGGTACTTATTTTGAATAAGTAATTACTTCAGGGCCACTAAAAAAGTACGTTCTATATAGTATGAATGTTGTCATTAACATGTGACCTGCAGTGTCACATTAATGCCATTCACAAATCCTCTTCCAAGGCCTCTGTCTCATTCAATGTTGCAAAGTGACTACATTCTCTAGAATGGTTACTTTTATTTTGAAGGAAAATCAAATCAAACCCATTTAGGACCACAAGAATGAGTAAATGATGACCACATTTAATGTCATGTGAAGTATCACTTCAAATCTGTAGCAATTTTGTGAGAATGTTGCAAAGTGATATGCAACTGTAACAGTACTACTTTTGTGCAATTCAAAAAAAAAAAAACATTTTTCAACCAATCACAGGCATAAATTCAAATGCTGTGACAAATGTTTTATTAGAATTTTTTTTAAAATGTTTAAAATTACAGATTACCTATCCTCTTTTCAAAATAAAGCACAGTAAAATAAAAATAAAATGTCTCCGAGGGCCCTTATCTTGGCAGTGTGCGAATCTCCTCTCTGTAGCCTACAGCTCGTTCAGGGATATTAAAGAGTCATTAGATGGAGGGCGTCCTCTGGGAATACTTCAATATGAAGCTCTGTGGTGTCACAGCCCATGTTATTTGTGTGTAAGTGACACTTACCTGCAAGACATGACATGAATTAAACACCGTTCTGTTCCTTCCAGTCTTTTAGCATGCTGCCTTCTTACATAGAATAACCTTTTACATATTCCATCCTGATTTGTCTTTTTATTTTTAGTGAGTAAATTGCCCTCAACTGAAGAGGGAAGCAGAAGTAATAACTGGAATTACAAGGCCAGAATTGAGTTGTCTTGTGGCAAGTGTTGATGAATATAAATTGAAGGGTATGCAGGGACGTGCATTACCATCTCAGTCTGCCTCATGATTCGGTGGACTGGACCGTGAATGAGAAATTCGCTCTTTTAGGTCCAGGTCAGTGACGGCCCGTTATCATGTGCATATCCGGAGCTGATTAGCGATGTTCAGTAGTATTCACCAATGGGAATGAGGTAAAAAGAGAAAGGCGGCAAGAATGATTTGTTTTCACAGCGGGACGGTTTTTCATAGGGAGATAAAAGAGAAAACATGGAGCGGGGAGTCAGGTTTGGTGGCTGTTTCTCTGTAGCGATGGCTCTTCAGATGTTCACCGACCGAATCCCCACCCTTTGCACCACGGCCTCCTTCCCGGCTTCACCCACCGGGCGTAAACACGGCAAGATCAGTAGCGTGTTAAAACGGCACCCCGTCCCGTTCCCGATCCGCCTGTGTTCTCTTCTGTTTGGTTCTCATGTCGTACCGCAGATAAAAATAAGCCCCGTGCGGCGAAGCCCCTTTATATCTCCTCAATAACTGATTTGCATTTAATTGTTTCTTGAAGGCTTGAAACTGCCGAAACCGGGACGACACGCACCTGAGTCAGAATTTAAAATACGTACCTTTCCGGGTGGCTATTTGTGTTCACAGTCAATTTTTTCCCATTATGTTGGAGTGAGGATTTTGATAAAACATGAAGGTACTTTCTGTAATACTTTTTTGGTTGTCGTTTTATCGATCAGCCGATCCCCGGGGAGGCCCTTACTGCGGGAGGCAATTATGAAATCAGAACAAAGACTTGGATAAAACAAGATATTACACTCGCACAGTTGGCTGCTTGTTCCATTCAGTTACAAAACTGAAGAGATCTTTCTTTCTCTCTTTTCCAATATTGGATGCAGTCAGAGGGAGTGAGGGTGGGTAAAGAAGGAAAATGCATCAATGTGTTTCTTGTAAAATGCCAGGGACGATTTAAAAGTTATATCCTAAGTTATAAAACTGATAGTTCCTTGATGATTGTGATTGGTCAATTCTGCATTCTAGCTGTGCTGAATACTAGATATAGTAAATGTATGATGTGAAACACCTGTACACTGTACCATAGCAGTTATATATGGAAGATCACATGTCAAAGAATACATCTGGCTCAAAGTGGGGCCGGAAAATAATAAGTTGTTGTTTTTATATAGCATATGGTCGATGAAAAGAGGTGCTTAACCTCTTTTAAAAAATACTGACAGACAACCACAGTATAGGCCAAAACAGTTGTGTATATATGTACACTACCATTCAATAGTTTGCATTAATTTGATCAAGACAACAGTAAAAAATATCACTTTTGTGAAATAACTATCTATTTGGATATCTTTTAAAATGTAATTTATTCCTGTGATGGCAAAGCTACATTTTCAGCATCATTACTCAGTTTTCAGTGTCTCGTGATTCTTCTGAAATCATTCTAATATGCTGATTTGATGCTCAAGAAACATTTCTGATTATTATCAATGTTGAAAACAGTGGTGCTGTTCAATCTTTTTGTGGAAACTGTGATGTGTATAATTGTTTACTCTATTGGAGCATGTCTGAATACATGGGTCTAAATTCTTAAAATAAAAGTATATAAATACTGCACCTAAAATATCGTGTCACTTGTTAGGTGCTATCATGAAATCAAATATTGGTTCAGTTGGTATAATTATTGATTATCATGTGTAATCCCTCCAGTTCTACTTGCACCACTCCGAGCAGGATTCGAACCCGTGTTTCCAGAATGGTAAATAGGCGGGCACATTACACTCTGTTACACTCAACCAGTGCCGCTGCTAGCCATTTTGGTGCCCTAAGCATAATTCCTTTATGATGCCAGCTTTAAAACCATGTCAGTGGGCAGCTGATTATTTTTCTCTCCTCATCAGCATCACACTCTTTTTCACTTTGTTTTTATCTTGCCCTGTCTCTTCCCCTCCTAAAGTTGTCTTTTTTAATTTACTAAGGGCTACACTTTGTATTTTATTCTCAATATGTACACATTCATTATTAATCCTGTGCCTAACATGATGAAAACGGCTTTGTTCATGTTTCTTGTCCCCTCACAATGACAGTAGCCTAAACTATTACACTAGGCTACATGTTACATAGGCATATTTTCAGTTCAAAATGGCGAAATTAGACAAAACTATATTAGTTTGCCTAATTATTTTTTGTCATTCGTTTAACATTTATGACCTAAAAAAAACTGTCAAATATGAAACGTTAAGTTTAGCTACTTACATCTTATCTCGCACTTGACCGTACACTGAAGCGTCGCGCTCAGCGTCTGTGAACATAAAGCCCGCCTACTTTGATTTGATTGGTCATCTCAAATATTCTGACATTGACGAGCAGTGACGGACCAATGAGGCTCAGATGAACACACACACACCCTGTCCTCTGTTTCTGACGTGCTCTAGCTCTGCTGCGGATTGAAGATGAAGCACGCGCTGAATCTGATTATAACAAGAAGTTTGATGATTGATTTTTCATTAGGCTATTTTTGGTGCCCCCTCAGCACTTTGGTGCCCTACGCACAGCGCGTGATGCGCGTGGTGGGAGCGGCGGCACTGCACTCAACCCCCTAAATCTCACTCCCATTCTGGTCATGGCACTAATGTTACCGCTCCAGTTCTATTCGCACCACTCCGAGCGGGATTCGAACCGATGTTTCCAGCATGGGAGGCTGGCTCACTAACAAGGAAGCTAAAGACCGTAGCCTCTAGCATGCCTTTCGAGGTCAGGGGTCATGTGTATATATATATATTTTTTTGGTTGTTGAATGTTCCTAATGCTGCAATACATGTAAACGTTAAAAGGTCAAGACCTCAGATCCCCATTTTAAGTGTGAGATACTGACATTTTATGCGTTTAAATCTTTACTTTTCATGCTATATTAGTTTTATGCTATATTCTAGTTTATTTAACATATCTAATATCTAAAAAAGACACAAGGTCTACATTGTGAATCTACTCTGTCTTACCTAAAAAAGTCACAATATAGTGCAGCCTCATCCATTACGGGTACATTTTTCTTGTGTATTGCTTTGTGTTTACAGGTACGAGACAGAGCGAGCGCTTCATAAGCCTGATATGAATTTCACCTGCAATATATTTATATATCACATTATTATCAGGCCCTCTCTGACATGGAGCAGATGGTGCTGATGCAGGTGGTAGCCGGTATTTAAAAGGTGTGTGCATATGCACCCCGTTCGTCCCTTTTGTTCCAGTTAGACGTGTGTGGCCCCGGCTCTAATGGTGCTAAAATCGCCTTTCGGAAAGCGACACCCTGCCAAATCAGATCTGTGAGTGCTGAGGTAATAGCGCGGGATTGATCGGCAGACAGACAGCCACTGCGGTGTTGTGCAACCCCTTCGGTGAAGCTGTTTGCGTGTCACTTGCAGAATTGTTAATAGATTTTCCTCATTTGTGCGAGACACCGCAAACTCTCGGCCGAGACCTTTCCATTACCAACTGCGCCGGCCCGAGCGAAAGCCAGACTGCGACATACGACGCGAGGGCTAATATAACGTTAAAACGACGCTGAAATAGCATCAGAAACGACTGCGAGTTCCACCTCTTGACAGCATCGCAGCTGTAGACTAGCGGTAGTAATCCTCCAGTGGCAGTTTTAATTATCGGCACGGCTCTACTATCAGCAAGTGTGTAATTATGTGTCAGCTCGCTGGCTGCTGGGTATGAAGGGTGAAAGTGAGAGATATGATGATTGTTGAAACTGGCGAGTCGTATTTAAACAATCCGGAGCGTGTGAGGGGTTCTGTCATTAAGCAGACGGAGGCTGACCCTTTCTGTCGCTCACCATCTCACTTATGCAGATTTTTTTTTTATTCTTCCTCTCACTCTCTCTGTTTGTGCATCTTCGCAAGACTTCACGCTTAGGAGGAGGACGGGGCAGGAAGTGGCTAAACGTGTGGTGAGAATGTGACACTGAAGGTTTCTCCTGTGTAAATCAAACACACTCACACACACGAGCACCGTGTGCCATTTCTCAGTCATAGTTTTAACACACTTGCATGTTTAAATCAGTGTGCTGTAGGCATTTATCTGTTCAATATTTATTTCTGTACTTTTTCATCCATGCCCTTTCTTTTTTTTTCTTTTTTTTTTTGATGCAATAATACTTTGACTTCAGGAATGGGAACATAAAAGCAAAAGCAGTGTGATGCAAAATGAAGCAAGTATGTGGGGAATTATAGCTGGATGCCACAGCGAGTTTAAAGGCTTCACAAATAATTATAAAAAAATAAAACATAATAACATGTTTTTTTTTTACTATTATACTTTAACGATTCTGGTAATTAAATAATTACATTGAAGATTGTTTTAGCACGGTTTAGGAATAAATAATTGGAAATTAGAAATTGTTATGAAAGTGAAAGGGAAAGTGTGCTAAGCTGTAACTGGTCAGCATTTCAAGTGTTTTTATTTATTTATTTATTTTATAAATGCTTCATGCATAATACTTATGCAAATGTTTTAGTTTTAGATGGCTTATAGTTTCCAAAAGTATTCCATGTCAACCACCCAGATATACAGTGACTTAATTGTCTTATCATGCTGTTAAACTTCCAGTTTCTAATAATTTTTTTATTACATGGTTGTCTGGAAAATCTAAATCTAATTGATCAACTTAGTTTTTCTAAATACTTTTGTATAAAGACTACTCATCTGTAAATTATTATTATCCCAGGAAACCAATTCTTGCAATGTTGTGTTATTTTAAGTGGAATCTATGTAATATTTGTAATTCAACAGTTCATATAAATCAGTTGTATGTCCATTTACAGGTTAAAGGTTTAGATTAATTAATATTTTTGAGAAAAGTAAATTTTTTCAACAAGGCTGCATTTATTTGATCAAATATGTTGTAAAAAAAAATAGTAATATAGTGAAATAGCTGTTTTCTATTTTAATATATTTTAAATGGAATATGATTTATTGTGCATATTAAATGTATGTATAGCTGTGATCAAAGCTGAATTTTCAGCATCGTTACTTGATTTGCTGCTCAAGAAACATTTCTTATTATTATCACTGTTGAATTTATATTTTTGTGGAAACAGTTATACACTGTCATTCAAAAGTTTGGGGTAAGTAAGAAATGAATAATTTTGTTCTGCAAGGATAATAAAGACATTATAAATAATTCTATTAAAAAACATGTACTTTTGAACTTTCTATAATTTATTTTATTTACGATATTTATAACATGAAGAGCAAATGCAGATTTAATGCTCTATTTGTGTATTTTAAGTAGCCTTTAACAAGAAACATATTGGGTGTTGAGAGGCTGGTCACATGACCTGGTCTCCTGCTGTGAGATTTTTTCCTCCCGAATGAGTCTACATTAGACAGCAAAAAGCACCTTTGATATGATGAACTGTAATAAATTCTCCTCCTTTTATTGCCCGCATTCTCCACCAGAAACAAGCACCTTTAGGCTCACTAACATGAAACAGCAGCACACCAGGGGTCTATAATATTGGCTTTGGGGATTCGGCCTTATGCTTGAGCGGTTGGCATGATTTCCTGGTCTCCATAAGTCTACTATGGTATTTCCTTTTCTTAGTCCAAAAACCAAGCGATATTATTTGTAAGGTTTGCAGACTTTATGATTTAGTGGTGATTATTTCATAGATGGCTAAGACTTTATCGTTTGGGTGGTTTCCGTTGAGTTTTTGCAGACAATAAGGTGGCGTTTTCCAAGGAAAGGAAGGAACTATCCATACCATATTGAAAGGCATTATTACCTGCAGTCCCACCTCTGTACTCCAGAATAATGAAAATTTGCAACATTGAGGCCTCGTAGGATTAATTAGTTGAACACCTCAGAGACGGGATGATTTATTTTGATTTACATAACAGAACAAGTGGACCAGGCAGTGGCCCATTCGTAAAATAAAGTCCACACGTCTTTTATTATGGCAAACGTGCTTCGGTCGTTTAACTAGGTGAGCTTAAGACGATGAAAATAGCCGTGACTCTGGCCTCTGCGGGCTCCGTCTGAAGCCTGATGCAAAAGGTGACAGAACTACAGGCTTAATTTAAAGACCACTTTTCGCCCCCTGTGGTTTCTATGATAAAGACATCTGACAATAGTGCTCCTCTAATTTATGGCCAGACCAAGTGCATTAATTGATTTTTACATTTCGTACCGTCCTGTTCCCTTATTAGAGGGAAGTGTGAGGCCATTTATCTGCCTTGATATGCCATATTCATGGCCCTGATTGTAATTTTTTGACAAAGTGGCACATTTCTCTGGAATGAACTCTTCGGCAAGCACGGATATACATTTAATCATTTTCTAATAAGCTCTTTTAGAAGGATTCATTAAAAATCCTCTCAGAATACAGAGTGAATTACTGTAATGCGGTTAATGCCGTTTCTGTCTTAGTAGTAAAAATAAATAAATAATAATATGAAATAAAAATGTCACCGAATAATCAAATAACTCGTTCTGCCATATTTACCATTATGTCTGTGAATGGACCAATTCTACAGTTATTAATTATAAATGTCCTCCTAATTGACATGGATGGGCTTTTCATTTTCCACTGTTCAGAAACTAGGCTTTCTGTGCTTTGTGTTTTTCACACGATTAGGCAAGGAATGGTTCATTCTGAATAATGGAGCGTCCACACATTCACACACTGGATGTTATTAGTCCATTGGTAGCTTCCACTGCTCATTTGCATAAAGTTAACCTTGTCTCAACATTGTTACAATGTTGGACACGCCCACGTCACACAAATGAAAATGGACTTCCTGTCACTGTCACTGTTAATGGAAGTATCTGTGAATGCATTTTAAAAAACATTTTTATCTTGACTTGCTTTTAATGTTTTTTTTAAGGGACACATTAAAATTATTTTCTGTCGTAATCACAATTGTATTTTTTTTTACACAAATGTGGGTCTTTAAAGCTTTGCCATACAGTGAAAGTGGATGGTGACTTACTTGGATATTGGCTGTTGATTAGTGTTTACAAAGCACATTTAATACCTTGTTCTGCATGACCATATTCTATATAACTTAATCCTACACAATACCTAATAAGCAGTAATTAGGAGTTTATTGAGTTAAAAGTTGTAGTAAATGGTTAGTCAATAGTGAGAATTTGTCCCTAATCTAAAGTGTTACCGTTAATTTTATTAGCAATTTTTGAATGAAAATGTATTTTTAAGTAAAACCTACACCATTTGTTTTTTTATTTTATTTTTTCAGTGCGTTTCAGAACAAATTGACAGAAAGGCTGAATGCTCCTATATAACCTTTCTGAAAATGCTTTTTATGCGCAGAGAAGCTCTTATATCTGTCCAGAGCTCAGCAGAGGACCAGAGGAGTAAGTGCAATGGTAAAGTGTTATTCCATCAGACAGCGAGCCCCAAAATCTCTGATGTGGATTTAAATTTTCGCTGGATGCAAACCAAAGCATGTCCCTCTGTCTCTCAGCAGCTCTCGGTTACCTTGCAGGCAGGAATGTCTCTGCGAATGCCATAGGCAGTATGTGAGGATGTACTGTACCTCATTCCCATGCATTCTGACTGTTCTGTGAGCCGCGGTTATTTTGATTTGCCGTAAAATGTCAATATTGTTTCTCCATTAGCTCACCTCCGATAAAATGACACGTTCCTCTCCAGCCGGATGACATAGCCTTATTAAAGCTCTATGCTTGAATCAACATTCGAGCAGCAGAAGAAAAGTGCTTGCGTTCCAGAGGGTCAATGCACCAGAGCGCTAATTTGTTGACCCTGAAAGTGTAGGGGTCAGAAGTTCAAAACCCAGCTGCTGGGGAGATAGCGAACACATGTGAGCGTGCGTGTGTACGTGGCTCTGTATGGGTCATTTCCTTCAGAGCCCCTTCAAATACAGAGGATATGGCCCTCTCACTAAATTGTCCTTTAAATGGCCTGTACAGTAGAAACTGTTGAGGTGAGAGGTTACAGAAGGTATGAATGAAAACACATGTGCTTAGGGTACAACATTAAAGGAACATTGTAGGTTAAATGGCATGTAAGTGAAGCTCTATTGACACCATTTGTGCCACAATGACCGTTTAAAATCATTTCCAATCATCTCTCAGAAATAGTGTTCACAGTAAGGCTTTTACAACAGAAGTACATGAGGCCAGGATGCACTGTTAGTATAGTAAGTATAACCCTGACTTAAGTGTATAACCCTATGACTTAAACGTGTTAACATGAGATTGTGTGATGGAATCACTAATTGGCCTTTTCTGTATAAATGTATATTATATATAATATGACTGCACTTATATAATAAGAAAAATAAATACTCTTTCAAAGTGCCGGCCTGGCCGAATGGCGTCCATATTTAAAGTCAAATGGAGATTTCTTCCTTGGCTTCTTAGCAATAGTCCATAGTCCAGTGTCCTATCATGATTGGCAGGAGCTATCAAACATTAATAGTGATGCTGCTTCGACTGTAATTAAGTGTTAATCACTTCCTTATGCTAATGTGTTTTTTTTTTTGCAGTGGAGTTTTCCATTGTTACTGCGCCTGAAATAATTTCTGTGTGATCACTCCCCTAGAAATCAAAATGTGAATAATTATTCCCTAATTAAGTGAGTGGGGCCTGCTCCTGGAGTTAAGGCTGCATTAATTTGAATGTTTTTACAGTTCTCTAATTGGGATAAGGGCAGTTACTGATGAGGGGCCCATGCACAAGCAGAGAGAAGGCCTGGCTCCTGTACGCCGCCACTCAAGGTCAGCGCGCCGAGTCCTGTAGCTCCCGCAGAGCCCTGCATTGTTGGCGGAGCATGCATCTATCATCTTGACAAGCATGTGCTCTCACGTCTTCAATTATTAATTGCATTAAATACATTTTTTGAATCCAGGATGGAGGTGTGTTTCCAGGAGAGTGGCCTTTAACATCGCCGCATTGTTGCCGCACGGTTGGACGGTCTATTTTCCACCTCCGCGTATATTTGGGAAACTGTACACAGAGAAAAAGCAAACAAGGCCAAGGTGGGCAGTGTGTTTCAAAAAGGAGTTTGTCTACGGTCCTGCCTCGTTCTTAAGCCGAGACTGTTACGTAACAGAGGTGCTGAGGTTGAGGTCGTTGGATGAGAGAATCAAGGCAGACGGAAAGAGGAACTGCCTTGGGGCGCTACAGGAAGGACATAGAAAAATGTAACCATTACTTGCTTTTAAAAGAGGCACTTTCAGAAATAAATTAGTACTCAAATTCTTGGCAAAGTGGTTCAGTTAAATTTTGGAGGAGTTCTGGGAGACTCGACAATTGAAAAATAACCTTCTACACTACTGGGACACTTAAGAATGTCTGAATGTCATTGCATTAGATCCTTAAATATGTCAAAGCAAGTGGCATCTGCAAACAAATTACATCTTAAGGCATTTGTTTCTGAACTAACTTTACTTTTCCAAGACATTTTTTGCAGGTACCTTAAACTAGCTGTTCTAATGTGATTTGATGAAGACAACAAAGGTAAGTTCATCACATTTACTTGGTTTTTGACAACCACAAAAACAAACAAACTACTATTTTCAAATGTGTGTTCTCTTTCTTTAAAATGGATGCCACTTGGTTTGATAGTTTATTTAATGCAGAGACATTCGTAGCGGATTTACAAAAATAATGACTTGACATTGGTCAGACAAGCTCATTGGTTGAGTTGCTGTGTACGGATGGTCGGAATGCTCAAGCAAACAGTGATATTTACATTTTCCACTTTTTGGGGGATATTAACCTACAAATGGCTTATATATTAAGGATATGGTAACACTTACCAATAAGGTCAACTACACTAGTCAACATGAACTAACAAGAATCATTAATTAATCTTAGTTAATTTCAACATTTGCTAATTCATATTTAAGAGAAAAAGTTAACAATTAATGCACTCTGAACTAACATGAACAATTGTATTTTTATGAACTAACATTAACAAAGGTTAATAAATGTTTGGAAAATATATTGATCATTGCTAATGTGTTAACTAATGTTAACAAATGAGGCTTTATATTGTATATTGCAAGTGTTACCAAGAATACCAAGAAGTACCAAGTGTTGCGGACACTTTTGGAGTAAAAGGAATAAAATTAGAGTCATTGTTCAGGTTTATAATTTTACAGCTGGATTAGTCAACTCTATCCAATGAGAGGCAGAAATCAGTTTGGTTTGATCCCAACTGGCCGTTGTCCCTCGGCCCAATTGGAGCGTGTTTGTGCTGGTATGATGCTGTTACCACCGGGCAGAGTGGCATGATATATTAGAGGCCTTCATCCTGCGGAGAAACACTGCCTGCCACTTACCCTGATTAAAGCTCCCGCTGCTTAGGATAAAGCAACCGTCACCCTGCGCTCCAGACAAATGGAGCACGAGGGGAGCAGGACATTTTTCAGACGCCATCTTTCCCTTCCGAGCGCTCTCTCCTCTACGAAATACTTTTGAATTAATTAGGAATTTTGGTAAATGACATAAAGTGGCTCTAATTTTTTATGTCTGCCAGCAGAACAATTAGACCATTAGGAATAACAGATGACCCAACCGAGTTCACGCGCCTGTTGCCGATTTTCGAAGCACATTATTTCTGACGTGCCAAAACAAATAGTCGCCTGATTTTACTGTCAGAAGCATTTCGCTTGCAAATGATCCGATTTTCTGAGTGTTTTTCCCTCCTTCTGTTTTGAAGGGAGGCCTGATCCCTGGTTGCGAGACCTCATTAGCGCAGGTACGCTCTCTCCGTTCACTTTTCCATTCTTCAGGTGAACCTTAATTTACATGGAGGCGCTTTACGATCTTCCCGTCGAGGAGTCGCCCACTACCGCGGAAAGCAAGAGAGATGGAGCACTCGAAGGGGCCGCTCGGCACTTGAGATGAAATTTTTGCCTCTTGAAACCTGTCAAATCTCCCGGTGAGAAGGGGAGAGGTAGAGGAGGGGGTGAGCGAGTGGAGAGGAGGGACCTGAGGTGCAAAAAATAGTATTTCCACCCTGATAAATGAGTTCTATCCTGACTGCATATGGTATATGTTTTAAAGTGCCTCCCCCCGGCCTGTGCGCACAGGAGCCATCCTTCATAATGAGCTCGGCCCCTCTCCCTCATGTGGGGGCCCCGGCGGTTGCCAGGCAGCTGCCAGTACAGTCGCACCCCGGGTCGCCACGGATACATCTGCGCACTGTAGCCTACAGTCATTATGCACTCTGTTGTACAACTGCTCTGATGTGAAGTCAGTGCCAGGACTGTGTGTGTTGTCATTTATATTGGCTGTCATTTTGAGTTGTTCATGCATCACATCTTTGAAATCAAATAGGAGCTTTTGGACGTTTTGTCAGGACATTTAAAAAAAAAAAATGTTTTATGGAACATCTAAATTGAAGTGCAAAATATTTAAGATACGACACATTGAAAAAATTGCACTTGTGATGCTCATTAAATTGCCAGAAAACAGGCTACTGTGAATAACTTTATACAGTTTGTAATATATTGCAAACTGTAGTTCTTCATATATACCAGTATGTTTGCATTTATTACAAATTGCTAGAATAAATGATGCTTCATACGTTTCTTAAGCTTCCCTGTAGTCTTTTTACAGTTGCTTTTTGGATTATTTAACACTGAATTAACCTGTAATTACATACAGTCAATCCAAAATGTATTCAGACACCTTCAACATTTCTCACATTATCACAGCTAGCTTTTTCGCTATAGTTTAGAAAATGGTGAGAAAATATGACAAGAACTCTGCAGAGTGATCAAATCAGTTGATATTTCACTGGTTTTGTCCATCCTTCTGTTAGACTGTCTCACAAATGAATCAAGTTGAATATCTGTCAGCTGTTCAATTGAACTACACAATTAGATAATACCAATTTAGCTCAACCAATTACCAAGCAATGCCTAATTTTGTTCAGTCTGTGGTTTAAAAAGGTTGCATTAGCAATTAAAGAAAAAACACAAGCAAAACATTGTCAGGTCAAAGTGTCTGAATACTAATGTTTGGTCTTAATTGTTTAGAAATTTTACTGGTAGTTCACTGGATGAAGAAGTTTTGGGTATAATATGTCACGGTTTACTTTATTTCGTTAAATAAAATGATATCTGGTGTGTAAACCCGATCACACTAAATACGTGTCTATAGTACGTAGTGTGTTTATGGTGTTATTTATACGCGAAAATTAGTTTTTACGTGCATATGATACGCATGGGTTGTTAAGGGTAGGTTTTAGGAGTGGTGTGGGGTGCGTGTGTATTATACGTTAGGGTAGAATTAGTGGTGTTGGGTGCATGTGTATTACACGCAATGAAGTGCATATCAAATGCACGCGAAAACTGCGTATCATATGCACGTAAAAACAAATTTCCGCGTATAAATAACACGATAAACACACTACGTGCTATAGACACGTATTTACGTGAGAATGGGCTGGGTGTGTGAATGATTTTTGGTTTGACTAGGCCTATAGCTTACGACACTCAAAATAATTGTAGAAATAAGCATAAGTAGAAATAGCTCTGTGATATGAGAACTGCACTTTTCACGGGGTATTTGCTACAGTAAAAACTCCCACAAAAAAAGGATAGTACTTCTTAACCATGACTGTTTTGTTGCTGATGGGGGAAAAAAAAGTCTTTTATCCCATCATGGTAGAAATTACATGTGTTATTGATGCCCAAGAGCTCACCTTAGTTTGCGTATGCGTGCACGAGTGTGTATGTGTGTTTGCACATGTATGTGTGGACCGCGTGACCCAGAAAGAAGACGAGGTGTCGGCCGTGCCGGCAGAAAGCAGCCAGTGCTGTCACCAAATGATGTTATGTGGGTCAGCATTTATTAGAGAGTTATTTGTCATTCTCTTCTTGAACAGACTGGAGTGTGAAGTCGTTACTGGCGCGCTGCTGTCTCCAGCTAGACCCATTATTTCCTTCACAGGAACTCGCAAACCTCTTTGTTACATCTCAAGACCTGCTGGATCTGTGCAGTGCACGCCTCTCTGCTCTCCAACTTTCCCCTGTCTGCTTTTTTTCTCCTCACAAGATCATTTTCTTCTCCAGTTATGCTAGTCCCAGATGCTTTAGTGGATTGAATAAGACTGAGTGTGACTGGTGTGAATTAGATGTTGTATGTTCATGTTTGTGCTTCTGTATGACATAGCCGCCTAATTAAAACTCTTCTGACACGCTTTTTCATATAAATATAGTTATCAGAATGTGTTTGAGCCCTTAATTTTCGTAATACATATGTCTATATGGGTGCCATTTCCCTGTACTGAGAGCGTTTTCACATATTGTCAAAGTATATGTATATGTACTGTTTTTGAACATTACAGTTCAAAAGTTTGGGGGTCAGTAAGATAAAAAAAGATAGAAATTCATACTTTTACGGATGCATTAAATTGATCAAATCAAACGTAATGGCATTTATTATGTTTAGAAATATTTCTTTTTTCAAATAAACATTGTTTTTGAACTTTTCCACACAAAAACAAATGTGTACAGCTTGAGCAGCAAATCATAATTTTAGAAAGATTACTGAAGGATCATGTGACACTGCAGACTGGAGTAATGATGCTGAAAATCCAACTTTGCATCACAGGAATAAATTACATTTTAAAATATATTCAAAAAGAAAACAGTTATTTTAAATTGTAATACTATTTCACAATATTACTGTTTTTACTGTATTTTTTTGTATTTGATCAAATAAATGCAGCCTTGGTAAGCGTAAATGACTTATTTTATAGACATACAGTACATTATAGTACAGTATAGTATAACACATAAAGTATAATGTAGTATAGTATAGCACATAGTCAAGTCAAGTATATTTATATAGCGCTTTTCACAATACAGATTGTATCAAAGCAGCTTCACAGTATCACTCAAAACAACATAACAATGTTCGTTTCTTAGTGAAAAAAAAAATCCATGTTTGGTAGGGCTGATCAGTGGTATTAATGATTGGTTAATTAATTTGAATATCCCCAACTGAGCAAGCCAAAGGCATCATATAGTATAGTACAGTACATTATAGTACAGTATTGTATAGCATTGAACAGTATAGTAAATTATAGAGTATAGATGATGCTCGGGAAATGACCCGAGTCGGGATCAAAGTGCCCCTGAATTTTAAATTATGCCACCTCAGATCCTCTGAATAAACTGAAAAAAGTGTCCCCTAAGTAACCCCTTTTTTCATCACTTTTTTAAAGTACAATAACACAATATTAACATACAAAACAAAAACCGAATTCATTATATATACTTTTTTAATGTTACAAATAACATGGCATTTGTAGTGACAAACAGGAGGTCTTAAAATAGAGCTCGGGTCCAAATGAATCCAGGCCAGGCATTGGTGATGGCAGAATAATCAGCTATCCCATACTCCCCTGTGCTTAATAGAGACAGCTGCTCAGAATTTAAAGGACAACAGCGAGAGAAGTCTTAATTACTGGACAGAAGTTAGCCAATAATGAATATTTTATTTTAGGCCTTCCGTTGGCTGCCTGTGAATTATGCCAGAGAAGGGACGAGGCCGTGAATCATCACGTCCAGGTAAATGCCAGGATGATGATATAATTGGTTGCTGTGGAGAGAAGCGCAACCTCTGTAAAATGTTAGGCAGGTTAGGGTGTGTGCTCTGTAATTCATTACGCACAGCTATGACTGACTCCGATTATTCATCATCCTCTCTCTTTCTCTATTTACATCCATTTCTGTCACTAATGAGCAGGTCCAGATGGAATCAGCAGGATTTTGTGCATATTTTGCAGTGATTTTAAAGAACAATCTGCAGAATAGATGTAAACATGCAACCTTTATTTTTCGTTTAGTACTTTTGATAACTATAGCCCTGTTCTCCTCTATATACAATAGATTACAGTAGATTAGATATACTTTAATGTCTCATTTTATTTTACTTTTTTAAAAGAACAAATTGCACTGTTTTCATCACTCTGCACAGAAAACAACTGCACAATGTGGAAGAAGGGAGAGAGAAAGGGAGAAAGAGAGAGACTTGCCGTGCTCACTAAAACAGACATCATTAAGCAGGGTGGCCTGACTATTTCATGCACTGAAAAATTTATGAATGTGGACACAGAGGTCATGGGGACACAGCTACCATTAAACCAGCCCAGCACCCCCTTTACACAGCCCCCTGCTAGCAGCTGAACTCATCTTCACCAGCGCCTAACCCCGGCGTTTCATTCCTATTCTACTCTAGCGCTCCACATAGTGTTGAGATACCGTGCATTTTATTTGCAAACCCCAATTAAAAAAAAAAAAAAAAAAAAAAAAACTCTTTAAAATAACTTAATTCAATTATGGACAGTGGTTCCACACAAGAAAATTATTTCATATTAACATTAATTTGAATCTATGTAAGCTCCTTGTGTTGTGGGAACCCAGCTGAATGAGAAAGGATCTATATGAAATAGTAATGTCCAAACAAATCAATGGAATTGCTTCCCTGCAACTTTAAACTGGTTAAATTTAGTGAACATGCTCTAGTTTATTTAAAACTACACTGAATAATTAAAGTGAGTTGGATTTACATGATTTCTCAATTAAACTTCTATAGCAAGCTATTAGCTAATAATAGCACTTATATATTTATATTTATTTAGATTACTTTAGATTACTTTAGTTACTTTTAGATATGTTAGAATTTACAGTTTTTAAACTATTATACTATATTATATTATACTAAATTATACTAATATTACACTATATTATACTAAACTATTATATAAAATATATATAAACACAAAGTTTAGGGTCAGTAAGATTTATTTATTTTGAAAGTAACACTTTTATTTAGCAAGGATGCATTAAATTGATAAAAAGTGACAGTAAAGACATTTAAGAAGATGTTACAAAAGATTTCTATTTCAAGTGAATTATTATGTTATTGTGTTCTTTTCTATTTATCAAAAAAACCTGAAAGGAAAAAATATATATAAAAAATTGAGAAGCACACCTGATTTCAATATTGATGATAAATGCTTCTTGATCATCAAATCAGGATATTGAAATGATTTCTGAAGAATCATGAGACTGGAGTAATGATTCTGAAAATTCTGATTATTTTAGCATATATATATTAAAATTGTAATAATATTTCACATTATTACTTTTTTTATGTATTTTTGATCAAATAAACGCAGGCTTCTTCTTTCAAAAACATTTTTAAAAATCTTGACGACCCCTTGAGTTGTGCAAAACTTGCTAGGGTGTTCTAAATGTGTTTTTGTGTGTTGCAATGCGGTTGCTAGGGTGTTCTGGGTAGTTGCTTACTGATTCAAGTCCACAGTTAGGTCTTTAAGATATTCTGATCCCAAGATACATGTGGAAGTTTTCACCAACTTTGCCTTTATATTCATTTCTATGTTAGCGTCATGATCAACCTAACAAATGATTTATTATTATTGCTGGATGAACATGAAAAGTCTCCAAAATCAATTTTCCAGTGATAGATAAAATCAAAACCTCAGGGATGCCTCGAGTGCCACACGTCTGGATCTGCCGTAGCGTTCATTCAAAATTCAGCGCAACTGTGTCGAGCTCTAATAGAAGTTGATCGCAGACAGAATTATTTGATAATACACAGATTGAGTCAATTTGAGAATGTATTAAGTGAGCTTTAGCCCATGTTTGAGACATCTTAAACATCAGAAAAAGAGCATTAAAGTTAATAGGACAGTGAGCAAGCACTGCTAACGTGAAGAGATCCACTCTCACGCTCCAGCAGATTCCGCCCGGCGACATATTTTAGGTCAATTATTTGACGGCTCAGACTCCCCTGCATTATTTAAGCGTGTCATCTTTACAGCAGTCAGATGCTTTATCCCCATCCTCTGCTGCAAATACCCCTGATCTATTAACAATTACTTTACTCTGCCACTCTAGCAGCCTATAATTTATCAAACATTAAAAATTGATCAATATTAAAATTTAGCATTTCACTTTTAGACTGGTGCGAGCATCCGAGTGGAATAAAAGGCAAAGCCTCTGAAATATTTACATGAGGAAACTTGATAAGGTTTAATGCTCCTCTCCATCTCTCTCCCGTGGGACGTCCTGCCCGTGGTGGCATTGAGCCGAGACTTTGGTTCGGTCTGGTCTTCTTCTGACTGCTTGTGCTGTCCTTCCTGTGAGCGTACGATAACATCATGTTTCAGGCTTTGAGCACAAAGCGTACAGTAGGTCTGTATGACATCCTTGTGACCATGAAAAATGCATATCGCTACATTTGCTCAAAAAGAAGTCGCAGTGCATGGCGTTAAGGTATTTGCACCGAGGGTCTTATCTTTGTGAAATGTCTGCAATATCTGCTCTGACCCCATCAAAAAAGGACATTTAAAGGGTGAACCTCATGAAACATCTCAGTACGTATGTTATTATATAACATCCTAAAGTGTCATTGGAGTTGTATTGTATAATAGATATGTTTATAGTATTACAATAAAATCATGTGCTAAGTTACACTAATAGTAGAAATGTGAAAAAGCTGATTTATTTTTAATAAATTAATCAATTAGAATATTACTTATAGCTTTATTCTTCTTTTGATTTTGTAGTAAAACGTGACCTAAACATGTTTGTATTATAAAAAGTTCTGGTGACACTTTAAGGTGTCTGTGTTACAGTGTAATTATAATTTAAGAACTGATTAATATTAAGTAACCAAATGTACTTGCTACAGGGTTAGGTTTAGGGATAGGGTTTGGTTTAGGGTTAGTATGTAATTATGCATAATTTATAGTTATTACTTTAGTAACTACATGTAACATATGTAACAAGGACACTGTAAAATAAAGTGTTACCAAAGTATTTTAATATTTTACTTGCATTTAAATCATTTTAATAAGTAGGTATTTTTGTATGATTGTAAGAATTGACATTCAAATATTTTTGATGCCACTTTACAGTAAGGTCTCATTGATTAACATTAGTTAATGCATTAACTAACATTAACCAACAATGAACAAACTATTTTTACAGCATTTATTAAACTTTGTTAATATCAGTCAATAAAAATGTTCACGTTCATGTTAGTTCACATTACTAAATGTTCACAGATACAACTTATGATCTTAAATAATGTATCCGTAAATCCTGAGATATATATATATATATATATATATATACAGTATATGTTTAAGTTTGGTGTCATTCTTTTGACAAGTATTTTCTCATGAAAGGACATCTGAAGTGTTTAATAGCATGAAACACTGACTAATTTTCACGGACTTTCAGGAGAAAAGACATTTGAAGTGTGTGAATATCCTTAGTTAATCTGTTTAAACAGATAAAGACAGACAGCTTTTTCTCCCTCTCAAAATCTCATTATAGGGCTCATCTTCACCTTGCCTACATCTCATTTCAGAAGAGTTTTTCAACACAACAATGTCAGAGAGGAAAGGAAACCGCTGCCGTGTGTTCGATTTTAATCTCGATCTTCTGGGACTTGGAGCGAGATTTCTATGTTCTTCTGCAATTTACATGTTAAATTCTGTAAGCCCTAGGTAGTTCAGGCGTTTGTGCGGGAACAGTGGGCGGTGTAATTTTCAAACGTTCAATGAATAATTTCATCTCAATTAGAAAATCAGGGCAACACAAATCTGCCCTTTAGCCCAAAACTACTGTTTCCACTTTATGTTTGCATCAAACCCTGTCTGACGCCAACATGTGCAATACAGGAAGTGCATTAGCAGTTAATTAAATGGTGGCAATGCACAAGAAAAAAAGTGCTACATTGCATAAAGTAATGTTGTTGTTGTTGTTGTTTTTTAAACTTGAAGGAATAGTTCACAAATAAATGTAACATTTGTCATTATGTACTCATCCGCTTGTTTAAAACCTATGCTGTTAGTTTTTCAAAGAAACACAATCTTCACCTTTTTCATGCAACAACAGTATATGACTTGTGTTATATTTATTCTAAATAAAGTCATACTATATATTTGTGTGAGGAACAGACTACAATTTATGTAATATCCGCTGATAATCTTCACCTCTTTCATTTAGATAAGAAGTTACGAGAAACTATAGAACCAATAACATTCAATGCCTCTGACAACCTATACATTTAAAACATATGGGTGAGTAAATAATGATGATCCGTTGCATTGTTTTCTTTAAAATGTAAAATGTGTTTTTGAAGTTTGATCTGCACCACCACATAACCATCATACAGTTGTTGTTTTTACAGTAACTAATCTGAAGATGAGTGGTTAAGAAGGCTGTTTTAATCTCTCGCTCATCTTGATTAATAATTCAACAGGTTCTCTCTCTACTGGACTCATTAAGGCCAAATGCTGCAAGTATCTAAACAGAGCAGATGGCTGGAAATTCAATAAGTGAGCATGAATCTCGACTTCACATTGGGTGAAATTATTCAAAAAGAGTGGTGTTTTAAACTCACAAACCTTATGAAAATGTTGGTCTTGCTGTAGCTGAGCTGACGCAACTTCTTGTACCCATATGTTCAGTCAGACTTCTGGAGGCAATGTAATTATTGATCAATTTATTGGTTGATTGTTTTTATGAGATGTTTGTTTTGTTTTTGAGAGCTTTTAGATTGCAAGGTTTCACCTCTTAACCTGGACCATACCAAGTGGACCAAGTGTGTGCCAGTTTGTGATATACAGTAGTGATAAGAGAAAAAGCTTGTAAAATAGCCACTGTGGGCCTGGAACTTGATTTGCAGTTTGTTAGTCACGACCAAGGCAAGAACTCAGCATGGACGCCTACAGAAAGAGTGTCATGTTCTCTTTTAGGCTTCATAATTCTTTACAAAATATCCAATAAACATCTAAAAAAGGAGCAAATTCACACTGCAAATGTTCAGTTGTAAATGGTACTTTCAGTGCAACTCTGGTACTTCACCTCTGGCAAAATGGGCTTTTAATAAAACCTGGCTGCCTATACAGTTGAAAGGCAGAACATTGAAATATGTGCTACATGACTAGAGAAAACAGAGAAAAAAAAAGGCTGTTGTCTTCTCTTTTGCCAAATACATAGGAAAACTTCAACACCCATAATGCACTGAGCATGTTTCCATCCAAGGCCACTCCCACCATCCTGCTGAAAACAAACCCAAAAAAAAAAAAAAAAAAAAAAACCCAGCTAAAACCCAGGCTAGGCTGGTTGGCAGGTCTTAGCTTGTTTAAGCTGGAAGTATTAAGCTTAAAAAAAAGCTTAAACGTGGGCAAAACCCCTCTAAAAACAACCAAACAGGTGGTTTTAGCGGTTTGCTTGTTTTTCAGCAGGGCAGTCTGCTACGGATGCATTTTTACCAAACCGCCTTGCTTTAGTAGGAAATACTTCTTAGTAAACTTTTAGTCTCAATGGTTGTCTCCCAGGTGCAATAATTCAAAGAGTGAACAACATTTAGTGGGAGTGAGTTACTTTCGGTTCTGTCAGTTCTGCCTGATCCCCCCTGAAGAAAAATCCCATCTCTACAGTTTAGAAAGCTGCTACCACAGTGGTCCATTTTTACCATAATGCTTTTTAAAGAGTAGACCTAGTATGATACAATTTTCAGTCATAAACTATACCCTTACAATAACGTAAGTATAATCTATAGATTTAACGAAAGCCTTGGAGCTATCAAAAGTCTGCTGGATGAAGTGTTTTGCTGACAAATAAACATGAATTTCTCGGCCCAGGTAACACAGGGAACGAGTAAACCTTGCTCATTTACACTTTATTTTGAGTCACTTTAGACGTTCTACTAATTATAAGTAACTTTTCACCTACATGTCAACTAACTCTCATTAGAGTATTAGTATATTATAGTAGACTGTTAGTAGACTGTTAGGTTATGGTTAGGTGTTAGGGTTCGGGTTAGGAGTTATAATAGTCAGTTGAATGTCTGTTGGGGGACCAACAAAATAAAGTGTTAGCAGATATTAAGCAGACAGTCTACTAATACTCTAATGACAGTTAGTTGACATGTAGTTGAAAAGTTATAGTTAGTAGAAAGTCTAAAGTGGACTATCGAAATAAAGTGTTACCCATTGCTCATTTACATACCGACATTATAACAATACAAAGCGGGTTAAAAATCACCGAAGTTATTTAAGAGCCGTATGTGATACAAGCAAATGTTGTAAAAAGTGCATATCGAATAGAAGGCTGATGCACTCAGAGAACAGATGTACTGTAAGTCACAGACGTACACTTTTAGTCCATGATCTGGTTAAACTGCAATTGCACATTAAATGCCTGATTGTGTTAATTATACCAATATGGGCATCTCATTGTAAGCACTTCTAAATGTATTCAGTTTGGCAGTGCGTTTGTTTGCTGTCCTAGAGAAGATGAAGAATAAAAAAGGAGAAGAAAGAAATGCAATCAATTTAATTGCATCAGAGCCTCATGTTTTTATTGATTGTAGGAAAATGGCTTGCAAGTGAGGAGTGACTACAGCTTGATAAGTGGCAAACCATTATTTTCCAGGCCGCCTGAAACCCCTTTGAGGCACCGATGCTCCATCTTATCATGGGCCTGGTGCAGGCCTGCCGAAATGTGACACGCTCATTCTGAGGTCAGTGCTAATGTTGTCTTCATTGGATGATCATTTGCGGGTATGATGGTTATGTAATTATGTGTGTTTATTCATTAATTTGTTTAGTTTGTAATGGAATGTGACATTTCACCTTATATGTTTTGTTTGCAATATGTTTTATGCATTTTCATGACATTTACCCTCAAATTTTCTCATTACTGTTATTTTTTTTTTTTTTAATATATTTATGTAATGTATATATTTTTAATTATATTATCATAGAGGCCTAATTAATGTCACTTTTTTTTTTACCATAATATATAAATACTTCACAGTTTAAATAGTGTGTATATAGTATATATATATATATAAAATATAATTTATTATTTATGTGATTGTGGGGTGACATACTACTCAGGCATGATTTTGACAAGTTTCATAAAATACTTCCAATAACGCGGCCGTCCTTTTTGCCATACAAATGATTCCTCATTGGCAAACATAAGCTATGAAAAACTGCTAACAACGGGCCAGACACATCAGCACGCCTAAATTTTCCTCCCAACGCGGCGAATCCATCCAAACAAAGCAGAAGATCAGGCTAATCTATGTGCTGGGATATTTTTGCCTCCTTCTCCAGAAAATGTGCAATTTGGTCAGGCACGAAAAAGAGAGGCAGAGAGAGAGAGAGAGGGGGAAAAAAATTGAGCAGACCCTTCCAAGCAATAAATCATTGGATTGCTCGTGACACTCATACAATACGGATATAGTGTTAACTGCAAGAGTGAGACAGGGCTCCTTGGCCCTCTGGGGTGACCTTGCCTGGCTGCCGTAATCTATCATTCTGACACTGGACACACTGGTTTTGTTTAATATTACACTATTGGCATATACAGTAAACACAATGCAAAGAAAATTTAGACACAGACATGAGGTGAGACAAGAGGAGGTACATGTGTACACACAAGGAGAGAGCCATTGTGTTGTCAAGCCCATGCTAACTTTATTTTACAGGGTTTCGAGGTGCACTTTTATACATTTTATTCGGCTGCCGTTCTGTTTTATTGGTTTACATTGCATTTGATGGCTTATTCTGTTGCAGTAAGAGAGCAAAAAGTGGTTGTAATGTAAATCAAATGTGTAATGCATGCCTTTGTGAATGTTTGGCGGGGAAACGCGCCACATTTGCAGTGTCTTAAATGAAATCTCACCAATTTAAGGGGAAGAAACGGGGCGGTTCAAGTTCACCAGTCTGGTCTGACACTCAGGGTCCATAAATAATGTATTTTGGGGTGACCATTCATTCTTCTTTATGTCACATACGCACAGAAATAAATTATTGTTATTCACAATTTGACAGACGCACACAATCCGCCCAATCGGTGCATGAGGCAGTTTGAAAACAACAGTGTGGGTTTGAATAAACATACAGTCATTTTATAAAATGTATTTTAAATATATATATACATTGTGAAAAATTTGTGGCAAAAAGAGCAACTGTTGTTGCAAAATATAACATTTTGTACAGAGTAAAATTTATTTTACAGTAAGAAAAACGAATTATCTGAAATAATGTTAATACACAAAATGACTACAATCTGTTTTAACTTTATAATATACTGACACCCACCTTAAAAACACAGGTGGAAAGAATAGCTTTTCCATAAGCTGAGGTAAGCATAGAAGGTGAAAACAGTGTCATAGAGACACAAATACTAACCACCATACTACATACGACACTAAAATAATGCAATAAACTGTCATTTCACAACATAAGATGTAACATAAAACCGTAATGTACCTAACTTATAAGCAACAACTAAGAAGAAACAGGGATTTCAATGAAAAACCAACAAATGTGAGCTGATGATGACCTTTTTCACTTCCAAAACCTGTGCATTTAACAGTGTTTTATTGTTGAATTACACGTAATAAAGTATGGTAGCACTTTATTTTACAGTCCCGTTTTTCATGAACATATACAGTAAGTAATATGTACTTATTGTAGTAATGCCACTAACTGGGTAATGACTAGGTAGGAACCCTTAACCTACCCCTAAACCTTAACTTAACCCATAGTTAACTTATATTACTCAGTAATTACCAATTAACAGGTTTTACTTTTTTTAGTCTTTAAAATTACAATCATTTGCAGTTAACAGTTATACTCTTTCAAATTAAATAATGTTGGTTTTAAAAAAAGTGTGACTCATTCATTTGACATAATCTGGCATCATTTTGCATCCTACAGCATCAAGTCGGCATGAAATGGAGGTTGTTCTAGCCTTTTTCCCCTATTGTGACGCATATCCGAGTGAAACGGCTTCAGGAACAAGAAAAAATGTAGTGACTTGATTTTGTCCACTGGGAATTGATTGGATGTTTGGATGGTTGTGGTTTGCTATTGGTGGATCTCATGTGAGTGACAGGTTCTCCCGACCTCACACCAGTAAAAACTAATAATAAAATTGATGTGCATGGATAAATCATTTACAATAAATACCGCAATATTCCATAAAAAAACAAGAATTGTTCATTTTGATTTCATGATGACTTTAACATTATCTTGTTTTTATAAAGGGAACTGCTCAGCACCTTCCTTTTCTGTTTACCTACTTTCAACAAGCTCATAACACAAGCACGTGCATCTATATATGTGTGTGTGTGTACGAGATGATAAAGCGAGTGTGCTCTCCTCTCAGCGAGGGGCTCAGGTACGGTCCTCAGAGAACACGGCGGATAAAGACGACGTTCACGCTAGCGAGCCGGCTCTGCCACCGTGACACAAACACATCCGAGCAAGATTTCGAGGTGTGACTCAACACCCAAAACAGCCTCTTTTATCCAAACGGGAGCGGGCCGCTCCAGCACCAGCCTCACAGAGGCTGAGGTGTGATTTTCCCATGTAAATGGAGGTCAGTGGCATCTTTAGAATCTGCGGCCGCTGTGTCTTGGCTGTTTTTGTTTTGTGTGATTATGTACTATCCGCTGGAAAGTTGCTTATTTCTGTGTGTAAATTGGATGTAGTATTTTGCAGAATGGCGCCCCAGGCATAGTGTGAGGTATTGATTGAGTTGGATGCAAGAAGAGACACAAGAGGATTCTGGGAAGTGAAAAGTAAAAAAAAAAAAAAAAAAAGAAAGAAAACAGAGCAACTATAGGCGCGTTTTACGTGTTAAGAAGAAGAAAAATCCTCCTGGAGTTGTGAAGAAAGCAACTAAACAAACAGAATCCGTGCATGGTGACAGGTGATGTACCGTGTCAGAAGGATCCAGAGAAGGAAAACAAAAACCCTTATGATTTTTTTTCAATATGATAGGTCTTCTCTTATCTGTTTGAGATACTTATATGTGTACACTAGAGAACTGATTCCTTTTTTGTTAAGAAACAACAACAATTTAAGCAATGTATTTGTCATTACTGGTGCTGATAAAGGTTCTTGAACATTCTTCCTGCACTAGCTTGTACTAAAATGCACCTCAGATATCATTCACTGACCGTCTGAAAAGCAAATTTCGATCTGTTAAACTCTAATCTGATTGGCTGACTTCCAGGACAAAACACTGCTTAAAAATAATTTTTAATTTCACAAGTTTGCATGCAAAAACAAACACATCATGTTCAGTGTAGTTTAACTCGTGATCACATAACTCTAATTAGCAAGTTATTTTTAATGAGTCAGTTTGAATCATTCTACTGAGTCATCCACTGCAACTGAGTACACATACAAAAACATAAAATATTGACAAATAATGCTTCCTTCCTTGCAACGAATCAATACTTTCCTTATGATTCCCATCTCATGGATGTGCATGCAATGCAAATAGAGCTGATCAATTAATTTTGTATTGGTTCTTTACCTGTTCAAGATAAAACTGTTATAAGTGCTGTTATAGTGCTGACCAAACATGCTAAAAAAGTCCAGTGTTGAGTTGCTCCATATTACGTCTGGTTCTTGAGAGGGCATCACTTTGCATTGGTGTAAGTGCTGTTGACATCCCAATTGAATAAAAATCTTGCATGCATGTGCACAATTTCAAACATAAATGTTTATTTAGTCTCAATTGTTCCTGCTAGTACTCTCTCACTCTCTGTTGTGCAAAGACGTATTGATTCGCCCGTGAATCTATAACACCAATGAACTTGATGGAGTTCCTGACAAGCACAAGTGCAGCTAGGCACAGAGACGCGTTTGTGGCTATGTTATTTCTCTCGTGAGGAAACGAGCAAGTCACAAAATCCAATATATACACCGACGGTCCTCGCCGTGTTCGCCGTAACGCTGTAAGACTTCAGCCCGGTAGTTTAACTCTGCAGAGCTGGTGAGGAACATGATGAAATATGCATGAAACTGATGTTGTAGAAGTGACACCTAAATGACTTTGAGAAAAAAAAAACTTTACCGAGTTCACCCTTTACCTCTCTACTTTTTTTTTTTTTTTTTTTGGAGAGGTTGGTGGGAAGCAGACTTTGTTATGTGTCAAGGTAGTGGAAAGAAAGAAATGATTTTGAAAACGAAGACCTCCTCTGGAGAGAAGACATTACTCTACCCCACCTTCATAGTGTCCTTAATACAGCAGGTTTGCCTCTCAAAGACGGCACTACAAACGGACGCTGCTAACTTCACAGGCCGCTCATAATTGTGAGAATTCAAACAAATCTGTGTGTCAGGCAAGCAGATGGAACTTCAATGGAAGAGCTCAATCGCATGACTGTTACCTTGAGTCAAGCGCCTTTTTCGCTTCGAAAAATATGGAAAAGACTATTGATCAGGGCTGCTCACCCAACCACCTGGGGTATAAACCGGTGTGAGCTTGTGTGAGACGGTTCAGGATAATCTGCATCACTGATGTCTGGATATCCCACCATGCAGTGCACATACATCATTGTAGTTAAATGACAGAGGTTAATCATGGTTTGGTCATTTCTTCCCCCCTTTTTTTGTTGTATTTTTTGGGTCATTTTTAGAACTCTTTTACTTTATATATAAAACAGTGATAGCTGCTAAATATTAAAGGGTTAGTTCACCCAAAAATTATCCCATAATTTACTCACCCTCAAGCTATCCTAGGTGTATATAAGTTTCTTCTTTCAGCCAAACACAATTGGAGTTATATTAAAAAATAGTAGCTAAGCTTTGTAATGGGAGTGAGTAGTAACTCAGATTTTGAAGGCCAGAAAAAAGTGCATCCATCCATCATAAAAGTAACCAGTACGGCTGCAGGGGGTTATTAAAGGCCTAAACATAAATATTTATAACTTATAATCACTGACTTCTGGTATCGGCCGTACGCAAGTCGAGTTTCGGCGGAAGAGTGACCTCTGACCTGACGTAACTTACAATACTACAATTTTGTAAAAAAAAATCATCTTGTAATCTATATTAAGGAATTTGTATAATTTATTGCAGTTCATTTTTGTTACCTTAGACACTTGTATCCACAATGTTATGTTTATATACATATATACTGTATATAGGCCGACTATTCAAAAGTTTGGTGTCTGTAAGTTTTTTATTAATATATATATTTATTTATTCATTTTTAAATAACTCACCAAGACTGCATTTATTTGTTCAGTAAAAAGAGTGATATTGTGAATATTATTGCAATTTAAAAGAACTGTTTTCTATTTGAACTTAGTTAAAAATGCAATTCATTCTTATGTTGCGAAGTTGAATTTTCAGTATCATTACTCCAGTCTTCAGTGTCACATGATCCTTCAGGAATCATTCTAATATGCTGATTGGCTGCTTAAGAACCATTTCATTAACATTATAATTTTGAGCCATGTCGAGGTGGAGAACACAAACGTTAACACCCAACCAACCTCCACAACAGGTGACATTCTGTGAAAAACGAATCTTATATGAGCTGATAATTAGTTTTATCTATATGCGTTTGTTAATATGTGTAATAGCAGTTAGTTGTTTTCACAGAGCTTTCCCTCACCTGTCGACATTTACACTCGTCGAGTATCTTCATCCACTCATCCTGAGCAAAAGCTTTCTGCTTGTGTATTCCTGGGTCAGCACATCAGAACTTCAGACTTTCTTTCAATTACAACTAAGCTGACATTTGCCTACCCTTTATCGGGAGATCTTTAATCAATGCTGACTTGAGAGGAACAGGGAAAGTCTGCTTTGATTTAATATCTCCACCACGGTAAAGGTGAATGTGAAACATTTATGATAATCTGTAATGGAGGTAGAGGAGGCTTGATGAGACTTTCTTTCGGTGTCAGACAAACATCTTGTGGCCTTTGCGTTCCATGTATCACCCGTGTTCCATAATATGAATAGTTAAACTCAGCATATATGACATTACTCATCGTCAATAAGGGTAAAGATGAATAATTTCCCTGCTATTTCTGACTTTAATTCTCTTATCTGCTACATTTAAGCTTCAAAAAGGTCACATGAGATATTTTTCTACAGGCTAATTTAAGCAGAATTTAAAGTGTAGAGTGAAAGGAGTCTTTCACCTGAAAATTAAAATGATTATTTTTATTTAATGTATTGACATTTATTTAATTGCCTCATGTTGTTCCAAATCTATCTATCTATCTATCTATCTATCTATCTATCTATCTATCTATCTATCTATCTATCTATCTATCTATCTATCTATCTATCTATCTATCTATCTATCTATCTATCTATCTATCTATCTATCTATCTATCTATCTATCTATTTTATCTATCTATCTATCTTATCTATTTATCTATCTACACTACTATTTCATAATAATTCTATAATACCATACTAAAATTATGTTTTTATTTATCTCATTTGATTATTATATTATTATGAAGCCGGTTACACAAAGACAAATGCTCAATCGCAGGTAATAGGGCCACAAACAGAGATTCATATGTCATGCCAGTCGATTGCATTTGATCTGTGTGCGATTTTATTACCCAGCAGTGAAGGTTTTATCCACCGTGAGACTGAGGTGTGGGTCATCCTCTGGTCACTTATTATTTTTCACACTTGACTGGATTTACAAGAAGTAAAGGGGTTACGTTACCAGGAGTGTTATGGCTTAATTCCGTTTATCACTCCGCAGGTCTGACACAATGTAGACATGTTTATTGTTGGCCTGGCATGGCTGATTTTGTCCAACACAGTAAATAACTGCACATATTTCATGGTTTCGTTTCAGCATGACGGAGCTTGACGCTTGTATTTTGATTAATTGTGGAGGAAACTAAAGCCAGGCCTTTTTCTTTAAGTCAAAATTAAATCAAAATGGACCCTTTTAACGAGTTACTCGCGCATTTTATTCCAAAGGAAAACAAAGTTTTATTTTCATATTGAATAATCCTTTTTCTTTTTGGCCCATCGACTAACATCACCAATCACTCTTCTAACCACCGGCCGCTTTTCAATTACATATTTTACCACTACATGTATTCTGTTTCATTACAAAATATAGCTTATAGCTGAAGTAAAATAGGGTTGGATGCTGGTTCATGATGACTTGTGGAATGTGACAACAGACTTTTCAGGAAAATAACTAGCAAATAGCTTTCTTATTGTTTTATAGTCTCTGCACATTATACTCATATATAATAAACTGGTTTAAAGTGCCCCTTATGCTATTTTAAGGGTTCCTAATTTTGTTTTGTAGGTCTCCTACAATAGATTTACATGCACCCGAGGTCAAAATACACTTAATTTTCGCATAATACACATTGCACTTCACCTCATTTCTCAAAGAGCCTGAAACGCTTCATTCGAAGATTCAGTCTCTCTAAACCCCTCCTTTCCTAGAGTCTACTTAGCTCTGATTGGTCAGACAGTCCAGTCTATTGTGATTGGTCTACCGCTTACAGTGTGTGTCGCAACAAAACAAACCTCTGGGGGCTTCCTCAACACTTGTGTACAGTTCAACGATGGTGTTTGTTTTTACGTATCAATTCCAGAGCGATTCCGTCCTCGTTCTTTTGAATGCATGCAAAGTGGATTTGCAAAGCTGAAAACAGCATCTTCTCAACATGAACAATACGAACCAAACTCATCCAGGCTTCAGCTACAACAGCGGGTCACAGTAGACGCTGTGTGCGAGCAGCCAATGAAAACCACAGGCTGGCATTATGCAAATTTGTTACATTGTTACATAGGGTTGTAACAGGAAGTGAGACTGGAATTGCTGACGACTTGTTTCAGCAGTTCAGAATTGATTCTTTCTTTTAGGAGACAATAACTTTATTTATCGTGCACTTTGATCTTTGGAACAGATATATTACACTCTGCATGAAAAGTAATATTCGAAAAAGCATAATTGGGGCACTTTATTGTCGAAAAAAGTTAACACTTCACCTTAGAGGTTAAATGAACATCTTAAATTAATTTCTCATCAATTTTACTCAAATTAACATTGGTCTCAGAGGGTTGCCGGAGACACCTGTTCAAATCATTCTCAGCGCTCGTCATGAAATATGTTTTAGATACAGCTGAACTTCTGAAATATATTAGTCAGTGGACACACACCAAATTCCTCTCATGTGGCCCTAATCCATCTTTGTAATTCAGGAAATATCTGTGAGATTTTTTTTTTCCTCTGAGCTGACTGAAATATGGGCCTGCTGATGTTGTTTTTGGACCTTGTTTTGGAAAGGATTGCAGAAGATAGGTTACTCCTCCTTAAATAAGGTGTAAAAGTGTCACTTTATGAGAAATTTACACCGCTGGAGTTAGCCACGGCCCATTAAAGACTATTTAATGCTATGGAGAGCTATAGTCTTACATCATAACTGCAAAGGCATACCTCATCCAAAAATAAATAAATATTAAAGAGGAAGTTCAATTCGGGCAGCCAAATTATAATGTGCTTCAAGAGATTGAATGAGAAATGAATGTGTTTCCTGTGTGGCCCGTTGCAGCGTGGACAAACAACACTTTCATGCAGCTGTTGACTACATTTTCATCGGTTTATGTTTCGTCAGGGGTGCATTGATGATTTAATTTGTAATGTTTGGGTAAAAACCTAAAATTTGAGTATTATATGCATATTTCACCCTCTCTCTGTGGCTCCTGTCACTAATCCTGAGCTCAAACAAAAGCGCAAAATCAGTGTCGATCAGCCGTGAAAGTAAAATTTTTTAGTAAATGTGTTTAATTGTTTTAAAAAAGTACCTTTTAAGAAGTGACTGAAAAAAAAAAGTGACAACCTCGAAATCCCAAGCCTGTTTGTTTACACGAAGTTGCCTGATTAAGCAATCAAGTGTATTATAAAAGTGTGACAAAACAGGGGGGTTGCACATATTTTCTGTGAAATTGCCTCATTATTATGTTTTGCCAATATTGAAGTTATGTATCGTTGACTGTTCATTAAATATAGCAGAAATGATCAACAGTCGGGCCTGGTCTCTCCTTGGGGCTCGGCTGACATCCTAATGATGTTGTTTTAATGACTGATCCCATTCTCTCAGGAATTTACCCTAATTTAAGAGCCATCTTCGGGATGATTAATATTTTATAGCTTTCAGAGAATTCAGGTAAAAATTTTTTTTTTTACAAAAACACTTAAATCTTCTAAAACCCTTTATACCATGTTCTGTGAAGTATTCATTTTAAATTAAATGTATTAGTATTTAATGTAAATGAATAAATAATATTAAAAAAGATATTGCACATAATTTGACCTTGCAGGTTTTTTTTTTTTTTTTTTACGAATTGTACAAAACAAACCCGGCCTGCCCTTATTTGCACATGTCTGAAATATATAATTTACATACTGTGATATTTAATTAAATTCAGTTAATTGTATTAATACCTTGACTTGGCAAAGGATAAACACACATGCCAACCGTATTATGAATCCTCATGTTTATTCATTCATGATTTATGCATGTGAGAGTCAGCAGGTCAAGTGTTAAACAAGTGACATGACAGGATCTTAAAAAAAAGACCTTTCCTGTTTGGTTGCTTATCTTGATGCACTTTTACATTGCTCATGGAACACATTTTGTAATTGAAACTGCAATAATAATAACAACACCGTCTAATTATAGGCTGTTTCACCACATGATTACATATTATTACTGTATTAGTTTAATACCATGTGCAAGTAAATAGTTTTTAAAGGGACTTCACTACATCAATATGTGACAATAATGGATATTATTGTAAAATGATTTGTACACCAGTTTGTAAAATCAGTTCTAAAAGTCATTTGTATGCGGTTTTTCCATTGAAAGTGCATTTCTGTCATTTTTTCGTTTATTTTTACTTTTATGAACTGAGGCACTAGTTGAAAGTATTTAGTGGTGCAAGGGTCACTCTGTGTGGAAAAGATACATTTTCACACGTTTGTTAAAAAATGCATTGCCTTCCCATTCATTCATTTTAAATTCAACACTACTCTTTTTTTACATTTTTCATCATTTGAGCCAACTTGAGCAGTCAAATCACTATAAGAAATAAAATAGTAATGCATGTTTTAAACAACAACTGTGCAGACAGAAATAAGTGTGTTTTATCAGAGCCCAGTGCATAAACATCCCCATCAGCCTGCTGATGAACCAATCTAATTAAAAATAAGAGACAATGCCTGCGTCCGAAGGGGCTGCCGGAGATAAAGGCGCCAATGTATGCCAGCAGCCGTTCGGAACCACGCGGTTAATGAGCTCAGAGTTACAGGAGCACTGAGGTGAAGAGGAGCAAAGCGCGACAGAGACCGCCAAGATGCTCTTCAGGGGGGAACAGAGCCGGGTAAGAGGGAAGGGGGCATTTTGGAGAGAAAGGGGTCAGTTGTGGTAATGGAATCCCGGCCCATGCAGGCCCCCTTGAGCAAAGACGATAGCGGTGAGGTGAACGATGCTCTTCAGAGGCGCTCCTCATACCGGTCAAGGCCACAAACCAGCAGGTTATGCATTTATTATTGCCATTAATGCACGCTAATGCGACGCTGTTTATATTCATGAATACTCGGTATTAATCCAGACAGGGTCGGCGTGAAATAAAACACACTTCACCTTTTCAATTTGAAAGTGAGTGTGTACGAGACGAGTATGTAGGAGGAAATTAAATTAGAGGAAGCTCATGTAGTCGGGATTTTCAGTTGTTGGCGGAGTCTGAATCCTTGATTTGTGAGATTTCTTGTTTTTCATCTATTCAAAAGCACTATTCCGATGGGATTAGTGTTCTAAATGATGTTTGATTTAACATTATTAACATACTGTAGAAAGTCCGTCATTTCGTCTATGATTTGGATGGGACTGGGATTATTGGAGAGGTGAGTGTCTGTTGCACAGATGTGGGTGTTGCAAAAGGTCATGTGCAATGGATGTTTTCATTTATTTTATGTACTTATTTTCATTTTACTTTCAATCATTTTTATGTTGGATATGATGCCAGCAGAAATAAATTCATAATGATGGTGCACAAAATTGCTATTAGTTTGGATATTTTACAAAGTATATTTTATATACTTTTGAAGTCACTAGTTTATTTAAATAGTCTTGCAGTGTGACAGATATTTTTAAAATGTATAAACATTTAATATAACATACCAACAGTTAGACTTGATATTTGATGCATTGATCACACAAAGAAGTCAAACTTTGGCTTATTTTATGCTTATTAACGTGGAGGCATGACACTGGAATACTGAATAATGATCTTGAAAGTAGTATCAAATAAACATTACAAATGAATGACCAGCTTTGAAAGCAGACCCAAATTTTATATTTATTTATATAATTATTTTATTTCTGTATTTAAAAGTTCAGTTAAATTGACAGATTTTACTTGAAATTGTAAAAGATTAAATAAAAAGATTGAGTGTTTGTGGGCAAAAACTGTGTTTTTTTTACTGTCTGGCTAAATTATGGAAATATAAGAACAGAAAAACCTGGATGTCTTTTTTCAATGTGGCCTTCAATATCGCCTGTCATGAACTGGCCAATCACACAAATAAAAATTTTCCGATTTCCAGATGACGTTGAATATGATTTGGCACGGTGTATACTTCACACATCTGATTATAGTTTAAAATTGACTTTTTGTCAATGATGTACTGCGCCGCCGCCTTCTAGATACGAAATGAGGAGATAAATTGCATCCATATGTGAGTTTATGAAGGTATATGTGAGGCTACAGTGAGATGCAGGGGTCTGTAATCGTCTCTCTCTTCCTCATTACATTCTGCATATGTTCCTGGACGTCAGGCTGAAATTGATCTGTTTCCTCCTTTGAAAACGTGCGTGCCAACATCTTGGGTGATGAGACATAAACTACAATCTCGCCAAACAATAATGATACTTATCACTCACCGTCGCCCTGTCGAGCTTATGAGGAAATAAATATACATCTCTGTCCTGAGCCATTATTGGAACTCAGAAAACATAGATCTTTTTTGTGGCTCTGATAATTCACTCCCGGCCCGGAGATGGATGACATGAAGAAGTCCATAAAAGATGTTACCTCTGGATTTCAGCCCCTGTGATTTATTTCATCACCTCATCAAGATATTTTTTTTCTGGAAAAACAAAACAAAAAAACAAAGCAAATCATTGCGGATCTCTCTCTCTCTCTCTCTCTCTCTCTCTCTCTCTCTCTCTGCCACACTCCATAAGTTTCCCGGGCTTCTGTATGTTAACAATACTCTTTATCTCTGTTTGGTCTAAAGGACTTAATGAGTCTCAGTAAGCACTGGGAGAGGCGAAAAAACTGTCTTACAGTAACTGACCTATGTGACCATATGTGTCAGTTACCCACTTTAGCGGGATAATTACCCCAGCCATCAGATCGGCTCTCTCCACGAAAATGACCAGGCCTTTTTCACTAATTTCCCATCCAATTTAAATAAGACTGCTCCGGCAGTATAGGCTGTCTTCGAATGCACGTATTTTCCTTTTACTGCACACATGGTTATTTAATTTATCTGGTTGTTTGTGAAGTGTGACAAAGAAATGCTCATTCCAGGATCAAAATTAAGGGCTAGGGCTTTGTGTATTATTTGCAAGAGCTGCAATTATCCTTTGAATTTTTGGCACAAATCAAAAAAACATTTTTACTCGTAATTGTAACCTCCCTGCAGTTTATTAAAGGGGTCACATCATGAATATATATTGTTTTAGTATTTTTCCCAAAGGCCCACTTATACATATATTTTTGCAACAAACAGTCAATAATTTTTTTAATGACTATTTTTCATCTTATCTCTTAAACTTACACCAGCCTTTTTTTGAGTGTTGTTGTGTCTTTAAAGTTACAGTATTTGCTGCATGTTATATTTCTGTCATTGACAAACTGCTTTTTTTTTTTCTCGATCACTCATGCACATCGATTTGCTACATTGAGAATATTCAACAAATGGGAATTGATTGAATTGTGAAAAGTGGACTGTTAACTTTATTTTTACTGCCATCCCCTCTTGATGACATCAGCTGAGGAAAGATCCAAACTAATTATAGTTTTATTATATGTGGTATTATTTATATTATGTTTTTTTTTATTTATTTTTTTATAGTATGCATGGACAAATTGATCATTTCAAAAATGCATTAAGAAAATAACACTTGTTATAGCGACACCGGTGACCTTAAAGTGAACTGCAGCCAGAAACGTATTGCTCGTGAACACTAGTGCACAAACCCCATAGAGACGCAGCCTCGACAGCTAAATCAGTCACATAACATACAAGAGACTCAACGTGATTCAGGTCCCAATATACCCATGGCAAAGTTCTTTTCCGTTCTTTGCTTAGAAGTAAAAAGAAGTTGGAAATACCTTTGCAGGGTTATACTGTTAACAAACATCCGTCCACACAGCTGACAGCGACATTTAGATGAATATGTAAATATGTGCTGTGCGCTTTCCTTTCAGTAACAAAATAAACACACAACAAAAATGACAACAATGAGAAATAGTATCTGATCATAGTGATATGGAATTTTCTGCACCAGCTCTGCAATTCATGATCATGATGACAGATGAGGCATTCAAATTACACTGTTACGATAGCTTGATTATAAAGTATATTTGAGACTATTAGACTATATAGATCTGCCAATGTAAGACTATAGTTTGAATTAATCCATTTTATTTGCATGACACATTGACATTACAGTACAGAATAGCTCTTTCAGCATTATCCTGAACATTGTATAAGCATTCATTGCATTTTTGGAATGGAAGAGGCTCTCAGGAGTGAGTAAACGTCACATCATTTTTATTTTTCTGGCAAAAACGACCCGAGTCCTTCACAGTCGAGGAATGTCTCATTGTTAATGTTTCGTTACAAGCTGTTCATACATTGGCAGTGATTAATACATGAAAATTCGTACATATAGCACCTTTAAAGAACTTTAAGAAGTTTTCATGTGATTTGAACCCTGGTGAAAAGTTCTACACTTAAACTATACTAAAATTTAAGAGCTTAACATGCAAATGACAGATATAAGCAGGGTCCGTTTGCACAAAAACAACCCCTTTGCAAAGTTGCTTTATACTGTGAAAAATTCCCTAAAAAACAATCTGCTGGGCTTAGATTAAGCCAGTCTTAGTCCTTAGTTCAATTAGGGCATTGAAGTAGCTTATACTGTATATGTGCCTTAAAACATAACTGGTGTAAATCTTGAGAAAAAAATATGTATAATATGTCAGTGCAAGTTGCTTTCAGTTTAAACAGCTCAAACATGCATTTTAGTCTAGGACTAGGCTTAAATTTGTGTGAAACCAGGGGAAAATGTTCTGCAATGAAGACTGTAACTAAAGTTTAAGCACATAAACTGAATACGACAAAGAAGCACAAAACCCCTTAATCTAAAACAGACCTAAACAAAAGATCTTAACTTAGTTTTGTGCAACCGGCTGCAGGCTCTACTGGTTTGGCAGTGCAAACGTGCTCTAACAAATAATGTACCGTCAGGCCTACAGAGAGACAGAGAGAGAGAGTGAGTGAGAAAGAAAAGATTAGTGAAGTGGTCTAGCAGTGGCCCAGCTCTAATACAGTGGGTCTCGGCAGATGACCTCTCGGGTCTGACCCCGTCCTCTCTGTTTCCACAGGCCATTCCGCAACTCTCCTGCCAACATTTAAATACTTCCTGTAAGACAGGCGGGCGGCAGGAAGTTCCACACACACGTTGACCGGAGACGCTTCAGTCGAGAGCATGAAAGGACCATAAGCGTGCCGATCGTCAGTGATAAACAGCGGCTTTCATCACACCGTGTTTTTCTTTCTGCTCATCTCTCTCTGTGTTCAAATGCTTTGCAGTCAATGTGCTGAAGTTCTAGCGAGCTGTATATGTGTGTGTGTTATGGGAATGTGTGTGTGCTGGTGCGGATGGGGTGGCTGATGAATGAGGCAGTGTGGCAGATTCACAGTGCGGATCTTACTGCAGCTGTAGGGGAAACTAATGGCTAGCAGGGACCACCGAGGTCTCTGAGCTAATACCTGCTTCCTCCATCACAAAAACTCAAGCCCTGACACACACACACACACACACACACACAAAAACAGGCATTTTTACAGCCTGCCAAATGAAAGCTTCACCTCACCGCCAATACACTCAATACAACCAATAAACCCCATACACCCCAACCAGCACACCCAGTACATTCAACACTCTCAGAAAGAAACGTGCGCAATTTGTACCTTACGCACCTTTGTACTCGATCTACCCTTAATGGGTGCATGTTAGTGCATGAAGATTTAGTAATATTCTTGATTAAATAAGTTCGTTCAATCCAATATTTGCAATATTTAAAACATTTATAATGTCATAACAGCACTTACAGAATTCCATCATTTAAAACCCACGTATTTGAGCTTTAAAGTTGTTTGTATTGTTTCGGATTTAGGGTTTATGTGTTGTCATGGCAAAGTAGTTGTAAAATTGGATTGCATTTAAGATGGTTTTTCAGACTACAATCAAGTCAAAATGCATTGTTGTGTGTGTTGTCACTAAACGTTTGAAACCAAGTTTATTCTAGTTAATTAAAACTAAAACCATTAAAAAAATTGTTACTTATTTGTTACTTACTTTTGATACATTATAAAACATATTTAAAAACATATATTTATTTTAAACATTTTAACTTGATGTAGGCTACTTAATTTTTTTTTAATAAAAATGTAAAAAAAATTACTAAAAAATAAAATGACTAAAACTTTAATTATATATGTGCAGTTAAAAATTTAAAGAAGTAGGAAGGAAGAAGCAAGTAGAATTAAAACTCTTGGACATTAAAAAAAAAGGTTTTTTTAACTATTAAAGCAAGGTTTGTCAAGATTGTTGGCATTTTTAAAGTTTAGAAAAAAGTTTGAAGCAGATGGATGGAGAGATAGATAGATAGATTTAGGTGCTTTTGACAATGTAGACTCATTCTCAAATCTTTTCTACTTGTTCTTCTCTTCTCTAAACAAGTCATTTCACATTTTTACCTCTTACTGTCTTCCTTCCTTGGGAATAATGACAGTTGTTGAGGCACAAACTCATTTTTTTTTTTCTCGCGTTCCCACTTGCTCCTCTGAAAGGTTGCATACTCTTAGGAAAGTCCAAAAATAATATGCATGTGATAAGTCATTAGTCATTTCTTAGTCTGCATATGTTAACTTGACCTGCCGTATGTTAATGCATGCAACAATGGCCCCACATATGGCTCTGTGTGCAATCCCGACTGCAAGAACTCCTGCGTGGAGCCTCATTACAGAAAACTTCCCAGCCGCGTCATTAGCGCAGAGGTGGGCTTCACGAGGAACCACTCACACCATCAGCAGGGAGACGAGACATGTCACACAGACTTATCACACACGAGACAGGTGGTGGGAGAAACAGTTTGAACAGTATCAAACAATAACTGGTTTAAAGGACTTAGGTTTTAATCTGAGATTTCAGCACAGTTCACGGCTCTGGCAGGAACTCTCAGTTCATATTTTACTATATTTAAATCCATTCCAAAGATTTCCAAGATTTTCTCCAACAATCAGAGCAAAAAAAAAAAAAAAAAAAAAGTATAAAGATAGATTAACGTGGACAACTTCATACAGAAGCATTTATATGTTAGTCCTCATAGCTGCAGTCTGTCCAGTGTTCCAGGCTCAGGTCTCCAGTTACCCGCTGGGCGCTGCTTGGCGATGGGCATCATCCTTTCAGATTCTGGGCGCTGGACCAGCAGCGGCTGCCAGGGCAGTTTACCCCCAACTGGACTTTAACACAGTACAGCACTTCATACTGGGGGCAACTGAATGTCTATACACCAGCTCATTGATTTCAACCTGATTTTTTTGTACTTTTAATACTTTTTTAAATATATTAAAATAATAACTTTAAATTATAAATATAAAAAACATACATCAAAAAATGCCATGGTTTTTGGTAATTCTTTTTAAGTGTTGTTTATTTATTTATTTATTTAATAATTCATAATTATGCCACTATTTAACAATTTTAAAAAATATATAATAACTGCAATCTAAAAATATATGATGATTATGCAGTGCTATTTTAGGATCATTAAAATGCTGTTATTTTATTTGTATTAACATTTAGAATTTATTTATAATTTCCGTTTTAATTGTAAAGTTAAATAATATATATATATATACAGTAATGCAATGCATTGGAAAATATGATAATATTTGAATTATGAGTTTTAGTCATACTCTAATCATATGGTGCTGAATGATTGTACCATGGTGATCACCAAGTACCATCACTATTCCATGGTAACACACTTTTTGTCTGTATTATTGTCTTATTCTTGTGTCTTGAGCTGGCGATTTTGAAAGCTTAACGATAAAGAGGTCAGGAAAGCTGTGTTTGTGTTGCGTGTTTTGTGTGGTGTGTGTGTGTGTGTGTGTGTTTGTGCGGGTTGGTTTGTGTGATTTATGAGGACACAAATTTGTATAATGACATGTGTATTACACTGGTATTACAACTTATGGGTGGTTTATGAAGACACTTCAAAAGTCATCATAAATTAAATGGCTTAAAAAACATATAAAACAATGTTTTATTAAAAAAAATTTAAATGCAGCATGTCTCCTGTGATGGGTAGGTTTAGGGACAGGGGCAGTGTAAGGGGATAGAATATATAGTTTGTACAGTATAAAAACCATTACGCCTATGGAGAGTCCTCATAATGCTATTGCACCAACATGTGTGTGTGTGTGTGTGTGTGTGTGTGCGCACTTGTGTATGTGTATGTGTATTTATGTGTATGTGTATGTGTGTGTGTGAGTCGTTCCAGGGCTGTGATGTTTCTCATCTCGAGTTCTCTGCTCTACCCAGCATCTCTAATTGTTATTAATCTACAGCAATTAAAGTGAGCGTCTTGGCTGTCACATGTCTCCCCTCCTCTCCTTGACAAGCATGTTCACTTCTGACACGCAGGAGACAGGAACAGGAACAGGAAGAATCTCTGCGTTTCAGTTCCTGCCGCTGAAGAGTTTCACAAACCCAACAGCAGCCAGATAAAACTCATATTTGAATAGGCCCAGTTATCAAATACATTCATTAGGTTACACGCTCCACTTGATTAATTATATTTAAAGAAATTGTGGGTGCTTTGGATCTTTCGTCGTGCTGCACTACGGCATGCCATAGATCCCTAATTTCGAGAAGAAAAAGGGGCTGAGGGCAGTTTTTTTCCTGCTCTCTCTCTGCCTATTCTGGACAGCCTGCGCAGGTCCCTGAGGGCCCGAACGTATTCAAATGTATCTCCATCAATGAGCACAGTAATTATGAATTCCGCACTAATTAGTGTATACACTACTTCCCTTGCATATTTGATTTCCACTGTGAGATGGTAATAAGGGAAATGCCCATTTTTGTCCTGTCTCATGAAAATTCCAGAATGTTAGAGGGGGGAGGGCAGATGGCGAGAGGGAAACGGGGGATGCATTAAATATGAAGAGAGAGAGAGAGAGAGAGAGAGTGAAAGAGTGAAAGAGAGAGAGAGAGAGAGAGAGAGAGAGAATAGTATAACTTATAATAATCCTTAAAAATGTAGCATGGGAAACCAAGGTAATACCATCACTGTTTAGACACTATAATGATGATAATGGTATCACCATAGTTTTATACATAATATACTCATGTTAGGTGTAATGTTGTTATCTGAAAATTAACCCTGACTAGGCGATCAGGTATATCATTCTGTAGGAGTTTATTATGCGATAATTATCTCGTTAAGTAATAGGATACACTGTAAAGAGTGAAAATGTGTAGTTTTTACATTTAAAATAAATGTATTTTAAATGTAAAATACCCCCCCCCCCCCCCCCCCCCAAGTTAAAACCTTTCAGGTATGATCTGTAAGTTTTATATTCCTTTTCAAGAAATGTTATTTTCTTTAATGTTCTTCACAGAAATATCATGCAGCCCTAAAGCCATTTTGTCCTGTACAAATACATATCTGCTTGTACCTGGCGTATAAACGATGGCCTCAAGCTCAGTGTGAACACATATATTTCCTCCCTTGATACTTTGAAAATAAGACAAGCTGATATTTGACTCAAAATCATAAAACATTATTTCATTTTTTAGTTCATGTCAGTCTTTGCTAGTGGATCATAAATTAGCCATATATGAGACGCTAATAAAAGTCCCTTACAAATGCTTTGAGTGACAGACGTGTGATTGTGTGGAGTGAAATAGGTGTGTATTATCTCACAGAAGAGTAAACCACAGTCTACAGTCCTGCGGCTCTCACTGCTTATAACCGCACAAATCATCACCTGTCCTGTGAAAACTGTGCCTTCTGGGGGGTGTGCGTGGACACAGCTTTCTTTCTTTCTTTCTTTCTTTCTTTCTTTCTTTCTTTCTTTCTTTCTTTCTTTCTTTCTTTCTTTCTTTCTTTCGCAATCCATGTTGTTTGTTTGCGTTGTGTGTTGTGTGTCTTGTGTTGTCTGTGGTGTTTGTGTGTGTGCGTGCGTATGTGTTCTTTCTTTCTTTCTTTCTTTCTTTCTTTCTTTCTTTCTTTCTTTCTTTCGCAATGCTTGCAATTGTTTGTGTGTCTTGTGTTGTCTGTGGTGTTTGTGTGTGTGCGTGTGTATGTGTTCTTTCTTTCTTTCTTTCTTTCTTTCTTTCTTTCGCAATGCTTGCAATTGTTTATACACACATTTTGTTTATGTTTTGATAGACTGACACAAACATTATAAATATAAATAGACGTCATCTTTATGGAATTGTGGCCAAATGATGGAAAAAACTGAGTGCTCACATGTACAGTAAACTTTATAACCTGTAAGTTGATGAAAACATATTGCGATGCACTTTCTGCCTCCAATGTGTAGTTCTAATGATGGCCAAAACACGTATAGGCCTATGACCGTAATTCTCTGGTTAATTATTTTTTTCCGAATTCGCAACTCCATTTGAGCTTGATTTTGGTAAAATGTTCATATAATGACACACGCAAGTGTCTGACCACATATAAAGCCACAATGTCAAGTTTTTTTTGTTTTTTTAAGTTGCGGTTTTGGAGATATTGTTTCCTATTTGGAGATACTACTTTTTTAAATGAATGAATGAATGAATGAATTAATTTACCCTTTTTATATTTAGGATTTTTTTTAATTTTTTTATTTTTTTACAAACTACAACAGGTTTTCACAGGAAATTCACTAACTTTCTTTAATATTTTTTAATGTCTGAGAAAGGAGGTGTTGTTATGTAGTATCAAAGATTATTGAAGAACACAATTTTTGGCAGGATGTTCCCACGTATAATGTGTCCAATTCAGACTTTTAAGTATTTGGGAACCATGATTGACTGTAAATTGAATTTCTCTGATAATGTTAATCTTATTTGTAAGAAAGCAAATCAAAGGTTATACCTGCTAAGGAAATTAAGAGAATATATATTTTTTGAAGTCAGGATGTTCTGCAAAGAGTTTATATAAGTTTAATTGAGAATATTTTAGGGTATAATATAACTGTGTGGTTTGGACGAATGACATCTGTGAATAAAGTAAAATTAGTCAGATTTACAAGAGTCGCAGGAAAAATTGTAGGATCTAAACAAAAATCAGTTGCACAGTTATCCAATTGCTGTTCAGAGGAAAGCTTTGAGCAAGAGACACAACACACCCCTTGAGTCATGTTTTTGAATTATTGCCATCACGTCGTCGCTACAGAACACCAAAAGTGATTAAAGCAATATATAAAACAAACCTTTGTAATGCAATAAGTCTTTTGAATAAGAGGATGGAAATGTGAATATTTTAATTCGTATGTATATTGTGTATTGTTAATTGTTTTGTGATTGTATGGCGAGACCAAAGACCAATTTTCAGCCAAGGCTGAACAATAAAGTACTACTAACTAACTAACTAACTAACTAATTCAGCTGATTGAAACTTTTATACTGTAATATTAACCATTAACCTCATATCAAGGACCGTTACAGGAAGTCATTCCTACCCACTGCCATAACAATCCACAACAACTCTCTGGGCAGGGAGAGGAGACTGAGGAGACTGAATGACACGTGAATGATAAAGGACATCACATTATTTTTAACATTATATTTAACACTAACTGCACATCTTTGTGCACTGTTGCACGCATGTATACATCTTATACATTGTAATATTTTTTTTTATTTTTTATTTTTATTTAATTTTTTTAGAAAAGTGTAGGCTACATTATATGTCAGTCTATGTCTGGTTTGTATTCTGTGTCAAATTGCTGCTGCAACACCGCAATTTCCCCTTGGGGATCAATAAAGTTTTTCTGTTCTGTTCTATTCTATTCTATTCTATTCTATTCTATTCTATTCTATTCTATGCCAGCATATATGTGTGTGTGTTTATTCCTCCAAAATTTTATCCATGTTTCATGGAACACTTTTCACTGTAGGTTTATTTCAGCATGCCACATTCCCACTGGCGAAGGTAAATATAACCATCTTAATTATCTAAATGTATTGTATCTATAATACCAACAAATCCTACAATTAAGGACTTTTTAGTAATTTCATTCTGAAATTCTTTTTTTTTTTTTTTTTACAGCTTTTTAACCAGGAAATGTAATTTTTGTGATTATTATTGTGATTAAAAAAAAAAAAAAAAAAAAAAAAAAACACATTACTATTAATAATAAACTTAATATTTCTCTTTATCCCTTTTATTTTTTTGCAGCTCAACTCTTCTCTTCCCAAAGACTATAATGCCAGGAGCATATTTCCTTCCTGTTTTCTGGACGCCTTGCGTGATGTCATTTCCTTTTGAAGGTCCAAGATAAACATTCATTTGTGGATCACCTGGGGTAGCGCTCTGATAGACAGCTCAAGGATCCGAGTATTCCCTTACATAATTAGCAAAACCAGGCATGGGCATAATCTCATTCTTCAGACCCAGAAATGATGTGCCCTAGAAAGACAAGTTATTTTTATTGATTTATTGATTGATTTTCGCTTTATTCTCGTCCCACCGCTGTTGACACCTGAAGTTTATGCATTCAGATAACTCCTCTGCTCCGCTCTGTTTGGAAACGTGGTTTTATACTCTGGAAAGAAACATAAAAAGTTTTTGAGAACATACTCCTCTGTGATGCAGTGCAGAGGTTTTCGTTTGCGCACATTGCGTTTGATTGACAGCGAGATATACCGAGATATACCTCCGTCTCCAAGCGGGAGTGAGATATTTAATCATTCGTAATTAACATTTCTGCCATAGTGGAAGCTGGAAGCCAGCCGGCACGTGTGATTATCTGTGCGCAAGACACAAGTGATGATTAAGAAAGTTAGTCCTAATTTAGACAACACATGTCCACCTTTGACCATCCAAGCCGAGCAAGAGAAAACCACATGGGTTCGGGTCGTCGTCGTTTCAGCACTTACGTTTGTTCAAACGTTCTTTGAAATGTGGATATTGAGCCGATTAAAGATGTGTGTAAACAACTTATGGTGAATTCTCAGAGCTGTGCAAATATTCACTGTTTGCATCTCTGACATTTGCAGGCGTTTTGTAATGCGCGACTCTTGCTTTGTGCCGTACAAGTGTTCGGGTCGTGACTCCGTGGCCCGTTCTACATGTTTGGACACTTTCTTTTCCTTTCATTTGACTTTTTTCTCTTTGATAATTCCTGTTCCACACACGCTGACCTCCAAATGTATTCTACCCAGAGCTCGCGAGGCCGGTTCTCTGAAGAACGTGGTTTTCCCCTTGCGACGCCCAAATGCAGATGTTCAACCGCTCTGCCAAGAACTAGCGAGCCTTTCTCTCTCCCACCAGTCCCAGGACAGCTTCACACAGCCGTCCGTACTGGCACAAACACTACGTTTGTGTGTGTGTGTGTGTGTGTGTGTGTGTGTGTGTTTGTCCTCCCCGCACACCACATCACAGCAACCAGCTGAGGAACAATTTCTACTGTCTTCCACCTTTATTTTCTTCACGTTCCTTCTCTCCCTTTCTGTCTTTCATCCTCTGTTTTCCCCCTTTATCAGGAATGATTGTAGGGCTCTTAACCATCATGGATAATTACTCAAATGACAAATTGAATTTGGTTAATGGTGAGGATCTGACTTTGGGATTTTCAGGATTTCACTCCTGCGAGCGACCGCAGAGGCCTGGCTAACCAGAAACACGCTTTCTCCATCAAATAGTGGTCTGCAGCTGGCTGTGGGAGTGCTCAGCGCTGGTATTCAAGCGTGGATTTGTGTGTGGGATATTTCCTATAGTTTAAATGAACTCCAGGTGGCCTATATGATCAGGCCATTACTTCATTACTGTGAGCACCAGGTCAGACATTTGCCAAACTGTGAAGATGTGCTGTCACCAGAAACTACTCCGAATCACATGTTGAGGTTATGTACATTTACTTAAAGCATATTATAATGTATGTTGTTCTGTGTGAAAATTCCCATTGTAGTTTCCACCATATAAAATAAACTACAACAGGTTAGTATAAAAAATTACACTGTTTAAAGGAGTAACGCTATCTGTGGAGTAACAGTGTTTTTGGCAGAAATACTGTATATGGAGCCGATAAGGGGACATGATGATGTCAACCAACTCTAATTAGAGTATAGATGGTCTTCTTAACATCTGCTAAGACTTTGTTTTGATGATCCCCCAACAGACATTCAACTTACTATAAGTAACTTTGCAACTTATTCTACTTCCCCTTCCCCTAACAGTAATACTCAACTAATACAACTAATAATGAGAGTTAATTAACATGTAGGTGTAATGTTATTTAAAGTCAACAGAATATCTAAATGAGGCCCATTTAGATATACGTGACTGGCTACATTTCTGCGCAACCTATGTTGCTCTAGGTACATTTCACTGCATTTTTGGCACTATAGTCAATAGAAATTTTTTTTTCTTCCCCATTGTAGATAGGGGTTTATAAAAAATAAAAAAAACAGTATCATGAAAAAAATATGGCTTTTTTGTGTTTAATTTTTTTTGTTGATTATAGCACTTTTTGCAGCAGCTTCTAAGTAAAGTGTCCAGTGACTTGCGTGTGTAAAAATACTTATCAAAATATTTCTTTTAAGTCAACATATGTGTGATATGATGTATTTATTGTTCTTCTTTAGTTTATATACATTATAATTATCAATTCAATCAAGTAGCTTACATTTTATACAAAACTTTGTATATTTTCGACAATGAAAACTTTAAAACGCATCAACCGTCATTCATGTCCGAGCAACCAAACGCATGGCATTGATGAAATGTGAACACTTAACCACCAAGCACACCACTTTTTTAGGACTTCAAGAAGTAAAGTTTACAATGTGACTTTCCCACAGACTTGACTTTTTTTTCTTTTTTTTTACTACTCATTTTTAAACTCTCACTGATGTTCACTCATCTTCTTTATCAAGTCATCCCTGGAAATCACACCCCATTGGTCATCCATCAGTCTGCGACGATCACCAGAGACTCCCTCCTCTCCCAGTAGCATTTTTCTCTCTCTGAACTATCAATCGCTCCATCCGCAAACCAGCTCTCATTTCCCCAAAATGACCCTCCCTCCCTTCTCCGTCCAGTCAGATTGATACGTTTCACGCCGCCGTCACGAGAGGAGGTAAAATATTTCCTGTCACTTAAAGTCCAAGAGGCACGGCTGCTAAATCGTCGAGCCGAACCCAGGAATCCATCAAGCCAGCGCTCAACTTTGCGCTAGAACATTTGATATGCAGCGTTACTGCATCGCTCCGCATCTGCTTTGCCAGATCCTCCTCGGGCCAGAGGTCAATAATAAAACAAAGTTTGAGGGAGCTGCTGGAATATTCACAGTATATGGTTAAAGGGCTCGAGAAACACATCATTAACTCCCCTGTAAGATTCATTCCAGCGACTTGTATTCATAGCATTCCCTTTTCAGACATCTTAACGATCACGCGCAGATGTATGGATCACGCCGTTCTCTTCTCTCCTGGTGCCTAATGGCAGAGCGAGAGAGTTGCCCTATGGCTAATTTGTATCATTCAGTAGCGTGACTGTTTGTCAGAGCCGAACTGACTCTCTTGACCTTCTATTTCTTGTGGCGGCCGACAAGTGGCTCTGCCTCTGGTAATTAGTTTTCAGCCGCTCTCTGTGCATGTGTGCGCGTGTGTTTAAAGTTGAGCTTACGAGGGCCAGGCGATGCAGAGTGCTGGTTAAATATTTACTGTTCAAGGCAGATTCACACAACTTTTTAAAATTAATGAGTGGAGCGGGTTGTTTGGACAGTGGCAGCGGTATTGAACTGTTTGTAGAGCTTTTCCACCTCGCACTGGTGACGTGCAAGTCACTCCGTATTTCCCTGCTCTCTTTCTCTCTCCCTCTCCCTCTCCGGAATTAATGGAGAAATGGCCATGTGGTTTCAACCCACGCGGCGCGCGAGCCGTTGGATGTGCTCTCTCTGTATTAAACTGTATTTGCAATGGATCACTGCCATTGTGAAGTAGTTTTCGGAGAGCTTCAGTGCTTCACTCTTCAAGCATTCAGCTACACTTCTTTTCCTTTCTTTCTTATTGTCCAACTCTTTTCACTTCCCAGAGGAAGAGGAATTGCTCTTTTGTAGCTCGGGAGACTTAATGAAGTCTCAGCTTTGATTATTTGAAGAATCACAGTTGTTTTAGATGATTCTCTTATCATTCGTTATGATGAATAACAATGCAAATGAACAAAACAAGACAATTGTTGTTGTACAGAAGGTGTTTAGAGTTAGGGCCAGAGAATAGAAAATGGAGTTAAATTTGTTTTTATGACGTTCAGAATCAGAAAAATACCATTACTGAGAAATAGAGGATATCTGAGTAGCATAAAAATACATTTTGTGGATAGCATAACTTATAAGAAACAGTTGAGTCCATATTGAAGTCTGTAGAGTTGCAAAGCACAGTTGAAGACATTGTTGAGATCCCTTGAGAGAATTGTTGAGAATTATAAGATTACTAGAGTATTTCTCTCAGGAGAAAAAAAAAAGGATGCTTAATTAAAAGTCTCTTTTTACTCTCAATTTAATCTCATTACTGTCTATGAGAAACAACTGAGATATGAAAGAGATCTCATTGTTATTTTTCTTTCCAACACGTCCCACCAAGTAAATGAAATGGTTTTTCATACATAATGGAGGCCTCATGTATGTTATCTTTTGTGAAATATAAGTTTCTCAGATGTTTCTCCTTAAGAGTCCAAAGTACCTTAAAACAGAATATGTGAATAGTATAAATATGTGTTTATGTGGATATGTTTAGCTGGTTTATGGAGTTTTTGATGTTGATCTTTGCTCCATGCAGTGTGAGATCTCTTCTGAAACTCACCTTTGTCTCAGATGTTTCACCTAAAATTCCTGAAGACAAATAAAAATAGAAAATATGTGAACAGTACAGCAGGTGTAGTAGTTTTTTGATGAGACCTCTGACGTCTGTCTTATCTTAAGATTTTATCAAAAATGTGCAAATCTGAGGACTTTGAGATATTGCCTGGAACTCCAGATGAGACACATGTGAGATCAATGGATCTTCTTAATATGAGAAAGCAAAAGTCTATATTCGCTCTCATCACTGTCATGTAGAAACAACAGAGATGTTATCGAGATTCTCATTTTGATTTTACCCGCTCCTCGTCTTTAACGCTCTCCTTCCAGTTCAGTGCAGCGGATCAGCATCCAGTAAATGACTTACATTTATAATGTTAAAAAAGCAGAAGAGGAAGAAGGGGTGGGTTTTCGGGGAAGGGGGTGTTGGGGGTAGGCTAAAGGGATTTACTACAGTTAATCTTTTCCATAGAGTAGATATGTGGGTTCCTTCGTTCAGTGCTTTGTTGACAGAAGTGGGCTCCATTGTAGGGGCTCCAGAGGAGGGGGTCTTTTGAAGGGCCTGCTATCGTCCCGCCGCATGCGCGCCACACTCGTCCTGCAGCCAGCTGATAGGCTGGCCTCGGCACACTGGGAAGATTGAATTGAAGTGTCACACTTGAGGCGTACGGTGCGATCGGCCCTGCGTGAGTGCGAGGTGAAGAGGGGAGATCTCAACGCTTCCTCTCCGAACGGTGAACGAACGGATGAACGAACGAACGAACGCACACCCTCCTCTCTGTGCTTATATTTGACTTTGTGTGCTCGGCTGGTTTTATTATGACAGGCTGAATGGAGAAGGGGGGGATTAAACTGTTAAGCAGACATCAGAGGCTGTCTAATGTTTAATGCAAGAGTGTGTGCATGTAAGAACTGATAATGAATACAAACAGGACGACATCTTATTTGCTGTGTTTTTATTAGGATGACTGGAGAACTTGACATCCTCCGCTATCCTCTCTTAATCTCAAAAACCCCCCGACCCTCATCAAAAAACCTTTCGAATTTCTTGAGAGCCCTGTGCAGTTTTTGTTTCTGGGTCTTTACAGAATGGATGGGTTTTAGTAGCTACGAAATTACAACAATGAACACAATAGCTGCATGACACGATTTTAATTTTTCATTTTGTGATTGGTTGTGGTGGCATTTTTGAGTGGTACCTCGCTTATAATTGGTTTGAGCTGGAACAGTAATTAAACACAAATACTGTAAATGGTGATTGGTTTACACACTGAATGTATGCTTGCTTGGAGTTTTGGGTTATTATGGGACATTTCTAAAAGTTTAACTACTTTCAAAGGTGATTTGTCTTATTTTAAATTCTTCTTCGATTTCCGTCTATTGTAATCTACGAGTAAGACATTCAAAGGAGGATTTCCCTGAAAAGTATAAAAACTATATTGAGCATCTCAACATGTCAACATCAGCTCAGCCAGCATCATGAATTTTGGACTGTAATTGTTTGGCTGGCATTGGAGGGAGAGAGTTTGAGAGAACCTGTTTGAGAATGGTAATTTTTTTTAGTTATGTTTATTTGAGAATTTTCACTTTCTCCTATCTCCTTTAAAGTTTTTATTTTTATTTTCTGTGCAACATAGAAAATAAAACATTTTGCAAAAAAATCTTACTAATCTATTGTTTGTATGTTGTGGCATTTTGTACCCCACTGATTTTCACTGTATGAACAAAATATCTTTAAAACATCTGCTATTGTTTTACAGAACAAAGAATGTCATACATGTTTGGAACGACATTAAGGGGAGTAAATCATGCCTTTATATTATTATAATTTTTTTTTTTACTTGAAACAGTATCTTAAAAAGGGCTAATGGCCAAAAAAAAAAAATACACATCTGTCTTACGCATACAGAAATAAATTAAATGATGTTTTATAAACAAAGTTCGAGAGGAGCACGTTCAAATAATCACTCCAATCAACTAGTCATCAAACAATTACCATGTCTACCCTATCAGCATGAGATGAAGCATATATATATATATATATATATATATATATATATTCACTCTTTTAACTCACCTAACATTCCTTGACAGTTTTCAGCATCCCTCCATCACCCCGACTCCTCACTCTTGGCTTATTTCTTCACAGCCAGGAATACGGGTGGAGCAGTCTGGGTTCGGGCCGGATCCCGAGCCTGGACCCCTCTCCTCGGACAGCACGCCAAATACGCATTTATTCTATCTGACTTATGTGTAAGTGTGAACTCGTGAACAATAAAAAAAAAAAGTAGACTTCGTCCTTGAGAACCCAAGTGCGGAAAATGACCAAAAATACATCCATATTATCCATTAACTGCTCGCTGTTGTATGTGGCGTTTCTCTGAGTGGGACGTACGGCGTATGCTGAACTCACAGAACAAGTAGGAGATCATCACCTATGATAATGAAGAGCAGATCGGAGCCGGCGATAGCGGCTTTAAAGGTCACACGTTGACGAATAATTGCTTTTTACATCCTCCACTACGTTTAACAGGCCCGAGGCTTGACCCCACTGGCAGGGGCAGTAAATATGCCATCTCCACAATGCTCACAGATGTATGGACATCTCAGCTTGTGTTCAGAGCACATTTACTGATGTGAGGTCAGAGCGCTGCATCCAAGGGCTCCTATTAATCAAGAGAAATAATGCAACAACCCTGAACACATCTCAACATAACGGGACTGACCCAAAGAACAGGGTCAATTGATTTGGAAAGAAATTTTACATTAAAAAAAGATGATATGATGCTTGATGAAGATTTAGCTAGTTCACTCCTTCCTAAACTCCCTTAACTCTACTTTTAGAAGCACGTTCCCGCGGGTAAGAGAAACCTCAAAAGAGATTTGTATAATATCTCAATTGTTTCTCCTAGACGGCAATGTAATTAAATGCAGAGAGATTGTAAACTTTTCCTTACGTCTTTTGCTTCTTAGTTTTTGTTTCTGCAGAAAGAGTATCAGAAAATATCTCAAACAGATACTAAAAGTCACAGATCAAAACATTTTAAAACGATTTTCTCATTTGTCTAAAATGTCGATAACACTTTACAATAAGGTTCCATTGGTTAGCTGTCTCTGTCAATATTATTATATCAGCTAATATGAACTAACATTTGTATTTTTACTAACTAACATTGAAAAAGATGAAAACTGCAACACATGTATTGCTTAATGTTGCATTAACTAACATTATCTAATGGGACCTTGTTGTAAAGTGTTACCAAAATGTTTCCCTAGGTATTTTAGGAGAAACTTCTGAGACAAAGTTGATACTTAAATGAGACACCGGATATCTGAGAAGTCTCCTGAGCAATAAAACTTTCTCCTGAGTTATTTAATGCACCACATTAGGCTAAATAAACAGCAAAACAGTGAGTGTTTCTCCTCGCCATATTTCAGCAGGCTTCGTTTAAACCACATGTGCCACCGAAACCCCACGATAACAGAACACGAGCACAAATAGGAACCACCTTGCGGTTCAGATCAGGCGTTGAGAGCTTGAAAAAGTGACTTTGACGCGTCTCCGAGGAGAACGGATACTCTTTGGGAATGGCATCTTACTGATCGAGTTCTCTCATCGGGGGACTCGGGATTGTGGAACATGTGGCCGGAGAGTTCTTCGCAGAGCTCCCCGCGTGCCGTCTGACTGCTTTATGCATCTCAAAACACACTCGCATACTTTCAGGGGTTAAAACAACAGGAAGGGATCGAGCGGGTTTATTATGATGACATGTTTAAAGCGAAGAAAAATAAATCCACTGGAAATGAATGAAACGTTTCATTGAAGCAGGATGTTAACTTTTCATCCAAAAATATTTGACTTGTTGATCTTGTGATCTATACGCAGTAAAGTATTTTTGAATGATTTAGAGACGTAAACAAACATGGAAAACAAACGTAAAAGTGCATTTATTGTCAGTTACTCCTTGCACCAAATTTGAAAGGACAAAAAAAAAAACAAAAAAAAAACAAAAAAGTGGCTGAATTATTTTCATATCCAATTACCTATGTATTTTTGTCATTATTGGAATTTCTTTTAAGATGCAAAGTAACCCTTTGCAAATAAGATTACTTTATGGATTATTATTTGTTGCTAGTCTCTCCGGTTCACACTAACAGGAAAGACTTAGGACTTTTTAGTCTTCAGAAAGCCTTTCAAAAGCACTCTGACTTCTCATAGAGAGGCACAGAGCCAAGAGTTACTCCATTCAGCTCACAGAGAGAGAGAGACAGAGAGAGAGATACTATATTCAGTGTGTTTGATGGAGGCAGAACCACAGCTCCTCCCTGTGGTATACACACTGGATTACTCCAACCGCAGTTACATGATTTCTTCCTCCCTCTCTCTCTCTCTCTCTCTGAGAGAGATTTAGTTGAATTCTGCATCAAATGCAACCATCGCTGCCTTCAAGCCCTCCTGGAAAGTTCCTTTTTACAAGAAGTCATAATCATGAAACAAATACATTGAACAAATTTATATTTATTTTTGTCATTTTCACTTACTGAAAAAGGAATATATATTTATTTTTCCTATAGCAATAAAATGAAGAGCAAAGCATGTGTTTAAGGTGTTTAATCAATGATTTATGTGCTTTATGTTCTGTTTTTGTTACTGTCGTATAGCTACTTTTCAAGTACAAGTACTTTTCTTCAACAGTGTACAAGCATAAAAAAATTATTTGTACAGTCAACATTCATAATTAACTTAATTATGATCAATCTCAAAGTGTGTCAATGATTCTTTTGACACGCCCTCAACTTGTGAAGTCAGGGTTGTTTAAAAAAAACTCCCATTGTTGCATTTTTCATGTGTGCTCATCTTGCAAATATATGACAAGAATGAAAAAGTCAGCTTAAAAAAGCTTTCAGTCATTAACAATTTTCTTGATAGTACAACATTGGCTATCGGGTCAGGATTATCTGATGAAGAATGTTCTGGAAACCTGTTTGAAAATGGTAATTATTTTTGCAATTTGTCAGTGTTGCTGGTTTAGCAGAAATGTTATACTTCTTAAGTGCATTTAATTATTTGGGTAACATTTTAATTTAAGGTGATGTAGTTACACGTTACTACATGTGCCTACCATAGTAATAACAGTAAATTATGAATAATTACATGTAAACCCTAAACGTAACTCTATAGTAAGTGCATTTATTATTACTCAGTACTTTTTTTGAGTAATTACAATGTAACTACATCACCTTGAAATAAAATGTAACTAACCAATTATTTTGACTAATGTAATCATGCATTCAGCTGTCGGTAAGAGTCACTCTCAGTCTCTGTCCCAACACATTTTACAATGTGCATGTTTCCATTTCGTTTTTACAGATTTTCCTTAATGCAAATAGTAGATTTTTTTTTTTCTCCTCACAATGCTAATATGACGCTGAGGCTTTTGTCCCAACTACTGTTATATTGCATGCAAGTGCATGTGTGGGACTCTGGGATTTTTACGGCCCGTCCCTTGTTGTCTCCAGAGGGTGCTTCCACTCAGGTCCTGGCCATTTCTGCCGTTCTTCCCCACCTGTGTGTCGTGCTCTTGTATATTGCTGTATGCCTTCTCTCATCCTTCTTCCTCTAGAAAGAAGTAAAAAAAAAAACTCTGACATTTGAAAGAGATTGGTGGGAAAAGCAATCTCAGATCACTCGGTCCCAGCAGATCACACGCATCTTACCGGGGGGAGCGAGAGACTCTGGCATTATTTGAACCGGTAACTTCTTTACAGCTAAAATGGCGCAGTCTTGGATATTTCTCTCCTCTTGTCCTCTCCTGCGCTTTAATGGGTGAGTGGAGAGCTCGTGCACCGCCTGCTCGTGACATTCGCCGTTTGCGGAGACGTCTCCGTGTGATGGGCCTCAGCTAAGAGCTTTAGGAGTCCCTCACCATATGTTTCCTCACAGGATCACCCCGTCCTGCAGAATTACAGGAACCCGAGCTTAAAAAACACAATTAGTTAAAGGTGAAACGTTTAAGTCCCCATCGCACACGCAGGGTGGCCACAGACACGATCCACCTCCGGCTAGATGTGGCTTAGATGTGTTTGGTGCTGTGTACTTTCTTTATGCAACAGTTTGCCATGCATCACATCTCTCTGCATTCAGGGCTTCACCTTCGTCTTTTAGTAAGGATGTTTTATTTCGGGACGTAGGGCATTTTATACAGTTAATTATACAACAACTGATTTTTTATTATTATTATCTTTTTTTTTTTTTTACTTATTATTTAAGGTAACTTATTGTGAAGCAACCAATATTTTTGAGTTGGCATTTCTTTTTAAACAGATTTTTTTTTAATATTTTTTTTTTATATACTCATAAATTTGAAATCTATAAAAAGAGATACTCATACTATTTAGTTTACATGCGTTTCACCTGATACTGATCCTAACATAAAGCACTGAATTCAATTATTATTATTAGTCTAATTAAACCAATAAAAAATGTGTGTCATGTATTTTTATGCATATTGCAATATAGTACATACATAAAATGTATTGTTTAAAAAATATTTATATTTTGTTTAACATGAATTGTAAACAAATTATTTCAACACATTTTAAAAATGCAGTCATTAGCTATCAAAAATGCAAGAATGCTTATTAGACTATCATATCATATCATAGTCTGTGAAGTTAGCTTAACATGTCAAATGTTAAACTTTATTAGAATTAATTGTGAAATTAGTTTTTTGCTAATTTGTGTGTTCTGTGGAGCTGCTGCCAAACCCAAATCAGTCACTACAGTAATTCCATTTTGGTTAGGATGATGATCAGGCAGCAACCTTTGTAGACAGCAAGGAAGCTTACTATTGGGAAAAATACTGTTATTGTTGCATACAAACCGACCATAAAACTGCTCTTTTTTTCCAGAACATCATTTTAAGATCATTTGTCACTCCTGTCGTCTGATTGCGCCCCCTTGCTGTTGATAATATTTTAATCAGGCATCGGGGGCGACACAGAAACAGACCACCCCTGCACTCAACGCTTGTTACCCCTCTGAGACCCCGAGACTCAACCCGCAATAAACGCCAAGCGTCTTTCTGTGTCGCAATTCCACCCTCAGTTCAACCAATCACCTTCAGAGAGCAGCTCTTCACATAATGCAGTTCATCTCCAATCACAAACTTCCTTTTTTCCCCCTCTTTTAGGAAAAGATTAGCTCATGTTTACAGCCCTGGATGTGGACTCTCATTTCCTAGTCTATACTTTCAGGAGAAAGAGGCTCTTTGTGTGACGACCACATCTGTAACATGTACCTGTGCTTACATAATGATCTATTCTGAACCCTTCTTGTGAATGTACGTATGTAGATGGTGGGCAGTAAAACGTTTGTCACAAAAAAAAAAAGAGTAATTTCATTAAATGACAATACAGTTATTTCTATTAAAAACAATAAAACTAATATTATAAAACGGATGGATAGCAAGCTGCAATGCTGCATGTCAGCCCGAGTTTAAAGTCAAAATGTAACCCGTTTTTCTGTGAAAAGTCTAACACACTCTACAGACATAAATGTTTTAAGTTAAGTTGTGTTACACTTTTTTTCTAGAGTTGAAATTTTGAGTTGAAACCCCTCTATAGGTGGTTGAGAACATGCTTTTCAAGTTTGAAATGAAACAAGATATTCAGTGAAAAAAAGTGGAAGACAAGACTACAATGGGATAAAGAATTGTTTAAGAGGTGATTTGATAAAGAAAAGTGTTTTTTTTGTTTTGTTTTGTTTTTGCACCAGGGACATGCATTAAAAACATTGAACATTTAGAATTTCATCTTGATCTTGAAACATCCATTGTTTAGGACATGTCCCGCTCTGGGGTGTGTTTCCCAAAAGGATCGTTAGCCAACTATGGTCGCAAGTTCCGTCGTTATCAGCATAGGTCAACGAGTCGGTGTTTCCCGAAACCATCGTTCTAATGAACATTCGCAAACAGCATCACAAAGTTGTGTGGTTGGAACGACAGATCTCGACCTGTGGTTAGAAGCAGTTTCTTGTTTGCATGACATGTGGACTTAATAAATCCTTATCTTGAGCAAAATAAGCAAGCTGACATTCAGTACAATCTGTATCTTTTATTTAGAATACATACAAATGTAATTTAGGTCTTTAGTTTGTCAAGAGATTTAAAGCACCGTTTTTGAAGAGTGTGCAAGTGCGAATGTGCTCTACCACTTAAGAACGAGCATATTATTGAATCTGGAAATAAAGCAAAATGAGACAAAAATTTAAAATAGTCCTCAGATTCCTTGTTCGTAGTTTATAGCAAAACCTCTGGCATTAATTCGATCTCAAACAGATTCATTAAAGAAAGTTATTACTCCACCACCTGCGTGACATCAACGTGGTTGAACGATCAATTTGCGACAAGACGGTTTCGGGAAACAGTCGTGACTAGCTAGTTGATTTCTTCAACGATGCAGTGAACCAGCGAGTTACATCGTTGTACGGGAAACACACTCCTGCATAGTCTCAGCCTCAGATGTCACGCCCACCAACCTTTGGCTGAACATCTGATGCATAAGGCACACAACATGGGAAACAGACGTCATCATCTGATTGGTTGAATTCTCCAGGATTTCCGGGAGACGTAAGCCGCATTCTTTAACAGTCCGCCTGGAAACAAAGCCTTTGTGACTCCCAAACTCCCTTATGGAAGAAGAAAGCCGTCGTGTTTATAACTGTGACTACGAGCAGGATTAACTAAACGCTGGATTTTCAGAAGTATATGAAGTTCACAGCACCAGTGTTGAAGCAAACTTGCATATAGTTAATAATGAATCGCACGCCGTTCTGTTATACGTAGTGGGAACATCGACTTTACAGGATTCTTTTAGGATTTACTTTGAAACAATTTTCCCTTAGAAATTGCTAGTAAACTTTGCTAGTAAACAAAGAAACTGCAAGAATAACACAACGTGAAATGTTAGACTGAAATAGTATTTTCTTGTAAACCCTACTCCATAAATCTTCGTTTTATTTACATCTTTGAAAAATATATTTTTTTGCAAAGCATGCAAACAGATAATATAGTTATCATTATGGTTATCTTTATAGTTATCGTTCTAGGTGTGAGCGGGCCGTATATCTGTATTTTGATTCCTTTGTGAGACCCTGTAACCTGCCTGAAGGTTCCTTCACAGTTTCTTCTCCTTGGCACCTGCTCTCTCCTCCACTCTTCGCGTCTCATTCTGTCACTATTTTCTATTTGCTTGTGTTTGGTTTGTGCGGTGGAGGACCGTAAGAGGTCTTTCAAGTAAAAGGAGTCTTCATATGTCCCCGATTGGAGGAGTTTGGTTAGGGGCTCGCCCCAAGCTAACTGAACTTTGGCTCTTTCTGCTCCTCGCTCTAATACTTCCTCCAGCGCGGGGGCCGGGGGGCCGAGAGAGGGCCGCTGGAAAACAGCCCGCGGCCCTACAGCTGATAATTTCACCAAATTTGCATCTTTTACAGGCAGTTATAAGGACTCAGCCTCTGAGGCCCACGGCGAGTATTACACAGTCATATTCAGTCTCTTCCACTGTCATCCCCGTCTCCCTCCCTCCTCTCTCAGACTTGCCCCAGGGAGCTTCTCGTCCTCACCCACCTACCCACTCTCACCGTGAGCGTGTGTGTTTGTGAATGCCTGTGGCATCTTGGTACTTCGCTTGGCATCTGGCACGTTCAAAGGGGGAGAAGGGAAAATGAACACCTTAGTCACTTTACAACAACAGCAACATTTGCAACTGTGTCTGTGTGTGTGTTTTCAGAGATTGGTGATGTCATCCTCCCTTCTCCCCTTTACTTCCTCTCATCTGATGGTCAGCTTCCTGTTCGTATTACAGTTACACATCCCTTTGTGCTGACACTTCTCAAACACACTATTTGTTTTGTAGTGTTTTGCTTCCTAAAACTAGATTATATGCAGTGAATGTGAAGGGCATTTAACAGCAGCATTCAAATAATAAATGTATTCTTATTAAAGCTACTAAAGTTATTCAATCAAGAGCAGTAAGTGATTTTATGTTTTTCTTTTGTTGTTTGATTCCTATTAGCAGCATATATAACAGTATTGTATATTACACTGCTTTCACTTTTATACACATATCTAATATACACATGTGATTTCTTTACGTTTGCGTAATGTCTGTTTGCGTTCACAGACATAACTGACTGTGTTTATGTGAACTTTGTGTTTTTGACATAACCTTGAGTGTGTCTGACAGTTTAAGCGCAATAAGATGTGAAAGAGAACTTAGTTTAATACTCACGGGACGCGCCGTTTGACATCAGCTCTTTGTCCGTGTGCTTCAGATGTGTGCGCTCAGAAAACCATATCAGAAGTTTAAAATGAAATGGCTGTAAAACGCATGCAGATAATAAACTTTCATGATGATGAAGAACTGCAATGTCATGTGAGTGTGATCGCAATAGAGATGATAATCAAAACAAATCAGATGTTTTAGTTTTTGGCAGAGAATCCAAGGCACGCGCTGTAAAGGCTCCGCAGCTTATTTGCATTTAAAGATACATGCTCAAAAACAGCATGTTTTTCCTTCCACACAAAAATGGGCATTTACAACATGGTAATAATTACATAACATAATGGTAATAGAGGCATGGTAAATTATACATTATCTGTGAGATATTTTGACTTCACAGACACATTCTGGGGACACCTGAGACTCAAACTCTGTAAAAATAATTTTCCTATTAAGGCCTTTAGCCTTTAATTTTTTCATTTCTACTCAATTCTATCTATATTCAGTCATTCTTTTTTTGATGATTACTTTTTAATTAAGCAAAATACTTTGTTTTTTTTCTTCAGTATTGTTGTTTGATTAATATTAGCCATTTTATGAACAGTGGCTCTGTTCATAAATTATTTGCAAGATGTGTTTACTAGTAAACATTAAAGGAATATTCTGTACTATGCTGTCAATTACCCCCCAAAAAAGTATAATAATAATAATAATAATAATATTAATTTTGAGTTTGTAAAAACAAAACAAATCATGTTTACTGCGATACATTTACAACATAAGTATACAGTAAGGGACATGTTGACCTGACCGTTTAAAATTGTATATTTTTGTTAAACCATTTGCATTAAATCTTTGTACTTCTTAAAAAAAGTAATATTCAAGCTGTATAGGTCTCTAAATCAGTATTTTTTGGTGGGACTATTCTGTAGGTAGCAGACGTTCTGCTGATGTGCTTCTGACATATTTCCAGTGGAGTTAAACAGTGCTTCATGTCAGGCCCCTTCCAGGCATCTGACACGATTATTTATTGAAAGTGAAGCTTGTATTTTTGTTAAAGCACTCACATTTTTCTGTGCAAAGAGTGTGTTGTTTTAGTAAAGTTATTTTAATCAACTTTTTCTAAGTGGAGGAACTGCTGGTTGTGTTACATACCACCAACAAAAAAAGGTAAAAAAAAAAAAAAAAAAACACTTGGTGAATTTTGCAGATTGACACTTCTCACTTTCATTTTTTTTTAAAACAAATGCATATGAATCCTGCAGAATAATTCTGCTCTTTCTCCTGGTTTTAAAATCTTAGTAAGTGTTTAATTGACTTCTGAGATCAAAGTTGTGCATCTTTGCCCAAGTTTGCCAAGGTCCACAGCAGCTGGGACGTTTTATTATGTTTAAGTAGGTTAAGTACTGCCCAATTTAAACTCTAAGTCTGGGCGCATTTAAAATAGCTGTAATGAGTATTCCCGCAATTTACTGGAACAAAGGAGTCATTAGCTGCCATTGTGGCCATCATCGAATGCTGTCACCTTGTCTTAGAGTAAAAAGTATGCCTCATTTAAAGCTACAATTACGCACATTAGAAAAAGCCTTTTTCAAATAGATCTATAAATGCTCTAAGATGGGTCACCACACGACCGCTGCTGTTTGTCACATCGTGTTTCCAGGGCGGGTGATAAGACTGTTGTTAAAGCCAAACAAGAGCTTTATGTTGTTTGAAAGAAGAATCTCAGCATGTCCAATTGTTTAAATGTGATTACAGCCGTACGGATGAATGCGAATTTGTCGAAAAGGGAATGATTTTACATGTATAATGACAGCCTCAGGCTGGGTTTAGCGAAAGCTAGTATCATGCGAACAATACCTCTGGTGTACACAGGCTGGGTGAAAGATAGAAGACTATGACATCAATTTTCACTAATTATATCATTGGGTCAACTGATAATTTAAAGGTGAAGTGTGTCATTTTTTTGCCACTTGTGGCAGTAATCTGAATTGGAAAAAAAAAGTGTTCCTGTTGCTCAAAAAGCAGAGCGTGCTGTTAGCAATGATTCAGAGAATGCATGTACTGATAAAATGAAGACATTGAAAATTGTTTTATATATATATATATATATATATATATATATATATATAACAATTTTCAATGTCTTCAGTTTATCAGTATATATATATATATATACCTTTTATGTTATTTATTTGTATTGATATGTGGATTTATTTTTAATTTTTTTGATATGTAGACCTTGGATTTTTTATTTAAGTTTATTTTTGTATTGATATTTAGACTAAGTTGTATTTATTTTTAAAGTTTGTATAGTTTTGTATTTATATTTTTACTACTGTTATTGTATTAATTTGATATATAGACATTTACAGATTTGATACAAATGTTGTAGTCATAGTCTTGTGGGCATTTCTCTGACACAAAGCGATCTGTGTGACCGGAGTTGGAGTCCCAGCTCGCGGTCCTTTCCTGATCCCATTCCTTACACTCTTCTCCAAGTGTTTCCGGTCTCCATTGGTCAGACAAACAGTTAGTCCTGCCCTAAACTCATGCCATTGGTTGAGATTATTTTTATTGCTTGCAAAACATTCAAGAGAAAATAATTCAGTACCAATAAATTGTTTCAAACTGTAATGGGGTTACCCGACAACGTTGTATGAATATGTTCTGTGCATTAAACTGCAGTGACTCTGACAAGTCACACGTCTGTAGAACTGTAAACGGCATGAACACTGTGGCCCGTTTAAGTCACTTGATTCATTAGACGCTTTCGGCAATGGAACACAATTGAGAGAGAGGGGACGGAGAAAATAAGTATTTTACGTCATTGTTGAGCTCCTTTAAAATGCACTAAAACTCAACATAGAGCGTTGTCACTGGAAAAAGGTTCTGGCGCCTCCCTGAAACTTGCCCCCAAGTTTCAATAAAATATGTGTTTCATAATTTGCCAATAAATTTGATATTCTTTATAGGTCTATAAACGGCCGATGTTTGACTGATTTACTCTGAAAGGTCATTGTGAAAGTGAATGGTAAAACATTTAAGCAGCCCATGTGTCTGCCACTTGGAAGGAATCAAGTACGCTTCACAAAATCAGACTTATGTTCTCCTAGGGCACGAAAACTCCAGCAGAGCGGTGGATGACATTAATAAAAGCGTTTGTTTTGGGATTTGAGATTCTGGTCATCGTTTGCAGGTCTGGATTGGTTTAGAGCACATGTTTTGCGGCCGAACTGCTGTAAATCCTGTTCTAAATGATGACAGTTGGTTTTGCATGAGACACAAAGAGGCAGTGACAGGACATACAGGGTGTGTGACCACATAATAGCTGCTTTGAATAATGTGTGGAATAGGCCTTTCTCGGTTTCTCATGCCCCTTTTCCCGCTGAAATGGTGCCCAATGTTATATTACTCTCAGAAAAAGTAGTACAAAAGCTGTCACTGGAATGGCACCCTGTAAAAAGGTTCTAATATGTACCATTTAGGTACTAACAGAGGTGGAACCAAGTCACGTGACACTTTTTGCGGCTACATGACTGTCATATTTACAAAACGTAAATCCATCCATTTCTCCTGAAATATATGAAAGTGAGAGGCTAGTGTACAGGGAGAATACTTTATAGTTACCTGCAATGTGCGTTTGATGTGGGGGAAAAAAACCTCTCAAAATTATATTTGAAAGGTTTATTATTTCCACTTACTTATGCCTGGTTCAGATTACATGATTTTAGCCCGATTTTGGCACGATCCGTTTGACGTAGGGTGTCGTGGGGATTCGTAAACGACAACGGGCGTCGGGACGCAAGATTCGATCGTATCATCTCGTATAGTGTGTCATAGTTGGCGACAACCTACTGCTTCACGACATCACGACACAAAGACTAGCATGTTTAATTTTTATAACGGTCGTCCACGACGGGTTCCGTCACATGTATGAGGTTTTAACAGTCTGTTTTTGTAATATGTTATCGTTGTGGCAAGCTAGCAACATTATTTTACTTGTACTACTGGCTAAAAGTAAAAATATATAAGAAAACACAACGCGTTCTCACCCCAAGGCGTCATTTAATTGAGACTTTGACCATGCTTCAATAATTGACGCTAAAGGGTGCCTTTAGCGTCAGTTGGATGACGCTTCTGTTATGGGTAGGTTTAGGTATGGGTAGGTAGGCGCGTCTCATATTGACGCTAAAGGGTTCCGTGTGCGTCTAATTTAGACGCATGGTCAAAAGCGTCATTTAGATGACGCTCGAGGATGAGCGTCATCTAACTGACGCTAAAGGCACCCTTTAGCGTCAGTTATTGAAGCATGGTCAAAAAATGACGCCTTGGGGTGAGAATGGGCTGGAAAACAATTTTTTACCTCAAGGTCTCTTTGGAGGATTGACAGCCCATACTGTCCTGTTCGAGCAATCCAGGAACATTGTCGGGGTTTCTTTCTTTTTTTTACGTTTTTCTGAACACAGGACAGCCAATACAACACTCACAGCTTCATCCATTGTTTGTTTACGTTCGTTCCCGGAAGTCACACGCTACTAGTTTCGCCTTCTCGATAACATCACGCGATGACTGGTCAGGAAGCAACGTGTAGTCTGACATGTTTCTTGTCCACGACACGACAAGATTTTAGGAGTCAAAATCGCGTAATCTGACACAGTGACTGTCGTAACAGACAAAAAAATCGTGTAATCTGAACCAGGCATTAGACATCAGTGTGTGTTAATTTATTATTATTATTATTATTTTATTATAAATGGTTCGCTAGTACTTGGGTATTTAAATGCCTAAAGAAAGAAAAAAAAAACATAATTTGGTTGAAAACTGTCTGAACGTGTGATAAATGACAACTGACAAGCGTTGCTCAACACACTCTATCAAGCGCTCTCTGGCTCAGTGCCAAAAGTGTGAAAGCAGCGCTAGTCAGCTCTGTGATCATGCGTCAATGATACAGTGCTATACTACAGTGATTACAACTCTGATCTACTAATATGTACACTTTTGGTAGCAATATGTATCTTTGAGGTACCAATGTGCAGTCTTTAGGTAGATGTACCTTTTGAAATGTTACCACCCCAGTCACAGCTTTAGTATATTCTAGTATTGTTAGTAATATTTTGAAGTAGCTTAAACTTTGTAACTTAAACTTTTAATTTTTAATTTATTTAACTTTTTGTGGTGTTTGAAATAACTGGAAACTAAATATTGATTGATCATGTCCTTTCTAATGAAAAACTTAAGCTACTTTCTCATCAAGGAAAACTTTAGGCCTATGATTATTATTATGTCTTTTTATAGCTCTAATTACCCATTTTTTCCTCAGAAATCGCAAACTTTTAATATTGGTATCAACATCAGTGAATCTGGCTTTGACAGTACTTGGTATCAGATCGAGTAAATAGGTGTTATTGCTCATCCCTATTATGCTGTAATGCTTGAAATTACTTTTGTTGACAGTTATTTTAGAAAAATGCAGAGTGTATTGGTGTAATGGTGAAAACTGGTATCAAAAGACTGTGAGGAACTGCAGTGTCTGGAGGCATGCAACTGATTTAAATATTCTCTTACACACAGAGACACACAATTGTGTTCCACACCAGTTACTGTGACAGTGGCTTCATATGATGCCACAGGGAACATGAAGTTGCCCTCACCTCTCTGAGCCCGGGGCAGTTCTGAGTCGGAGAACTTTAGATCAATCACATAATGACTTAGAAGAGGCTTGGAGTTACAATGTCAATTTGGTCACGTGTCTCTGAACAATCATATAATTTCTCAGAACCTTTTATTTTATTTGTTAAATAGCTATAATTGGCCATTTGTTCCACCGAAATCTCAAACTTTCCATTTTATAGTGTTATTGGAATTGGTATCAATGTTGAACAATTAAATAAATGTTTTTGCTGAAATATCTGAATAAGAAAATAAGAAATATTTTTTTCAGAAAATGAAACCTCTTTTAGGACCATTTTTATTATTATTATTATTTTGCACTGTGAAACTATTTCCATAACAATTAAGCATATTTTCCATAAATAAAATCCTTTATTAGAATTCAAATAATTCTCATAACTCTGTTGATTCTCATTATATATAGGCTACTGTAAAACATTTAGATCTTAATTGTCTGTTTAGCATGTCAACAATGCAAATAAAAAATGAGTGATGTATGTGGAAATGCCAAATAAATAAGGAACGTACCAATGAGAAGATTTTAGGTCTTTTGAACAAACTTTACTTTTTGAATTTTTCATGATTCTGCTGAATTATGGAAATCCATTTGCCGGATTCCTTTAACTAAGGAAGCACCCAGCGGAGTCTGATCGCCTGAGAGAGAGAGAGAGAGAGAGAGAGAGAGAGAGAGAGAGAGAGAGAGAGAGAGAGAGAGAGAGATGGGGTAAAAGCATCAGGTGGAGATGGAAGGATAGTTTAAAGTGTGGAAAAGTCAGGATGTGAATAATATTAATATAAGATTCAGAGGAGCATTTATTTTTTTTATTAGATTTTGTGTAAAAATGACAGACTGAGTACAAATAAAGAAATACATAGTGTTAGCCAATCAGAAACATTGAGGCACCTGTCAGACCATTTTTGCTTGTTTTTATTGGGTGACGAGTCTTTTGAAGGCGGGGTTTGGGAGAGAAGCTGCGTGGCTGGAAGTCTGGCAGAAGTTAGCACACACATTGCTTATTAGTATTAAGAGGAATATTGATTTTCGGCATGCACCATTTTCATCAAAGTCTTCTGGCAAGTCTCTTATTTTGTAAAGTTTTGCCTTCAAAAACACACTGGAACACAACTGAACCGATCACTTAGCTGAGCGGCGAGACAGAAACAGTCTGATATGTTTTGTGAAAAAGCACACTTAAAACAGTACACGACTGGAAATATTTAAGATATTTGTCTTACATATACATGGTTTGCTTCAGTGTTATCACCAGATCCAAACATATTAATAAATATTCCCTTGTCCGTCTTTCTCTCACAGTCCAAAAGTAATGTTTATATGAAGGAGTTTTTATTGACATCATGGCCTGGTGATGGTGTCAATGGCGTGTATTTCCACAGGCTGCGTCTGCGTTTCAGAGCCTGTAAAACCATGTTTGTGTACAAAGTTATGTCTGTTTACTTTCTCTGGAAAGCCAAATGATCCGTTGACTAACTGACACGCTGAAATATTCATATAGTCGCGGAGCAAAACCTGTGGTGTGTGTCATGCAGTGTGGGCATCCAGTAATGCAGTTTTTTGGCCAATAAAAGTTTGAGTTCTGGCATTAAAGTAACATCAACATTAGGAGTGTTTGCAGGGTTGGTGAGGAGATCCCAGACAGCGGTTATCCCACAGAAGCCGAGGGTCCCGATAAATCTCACTTACAGGTACAATCAACTCAGTCACTTCATAAAACGTGATTTTAGACGTGCTGCGAATTATGAATTGTTTAGATGAGCCAATTTCAAGAAAACATAAGGTACATTTCTCCCTAAAGTCAAAGAAAATATATGAATAGTTAGGTGTATATCTTTAGCTTTTTCTTTAACCTTTTTCTCTGATTTAGAGAAAAATTTAGATTTACAAATTTTTTTTGAATCCAGAAGGCTCTAACATTGAAATAAATACCGTAATAATCATGAAGACGTTTATGGGTCTTCGTCCTGCTACTAAACTAAGCTGGAACCTTTAATGAGGGTATTTTCCTATTAATAGACTCACTTCGCTCTTCTTTGTGTGCCCGTCACCGTTCACAAGCAGACACTGAAGACGAGATTTTATGATATGAGAGGATGAAAGTTTATTAGCTTCCTGCATCAATAGTTAATCTCATTGGTTACAGTGTACAGCGCGAAAAGAGATATATCCAACAGAAAAGGACTTAAGGAACGTATCGTCTTTCTGCTAGGACATTGTGAGTTAGAGGTAGAGTGATAACATGATCTCATTGTTGTTATAAAAACAAAATGAGAAAGTAAAATGAAATAGTTTATATGTGTTAAGACATTTTAGTTATCTCTAATTAATTAGAAAGTGGAAATATTACTATTTTCCTAAACTAATGGCAGATTTAGTGGTGGCTCAAGTTTTCTCATGCATTTAATTTGAAACTTTACTATCATGTTATTTCAGGTCCCAGTTTGCTTAAAGCGAGGAAGTGTTCAATTATTTTTAATCCAGGGTTCTCCTCTGTCCTTATAAAACACTGTATTATGTTAACACTGAACTTGTTGAAAACAAAAGGGTCACACATTGTTCTGTTTGGAACATAATGCCAATGTAATTCATCTCCCCACATGTCGATGAGTGAACGGCTGAAATAGAAATGCAAAAAGAATCTAGTAAAACAATAGAGGGCGAGAATTTTTATCCTGAGGAAATGCAAGAGAATAACCATGACCTTGTACATGGCAGCATTTCGTTTGTGCCATATCCGTATGACCTCACCCAACTCACTCGTTTTCCATGTTCAGGTTGCCCGAGACTCATTTTGCTTTGTTTTTCATTAAATCTCTCAATTACACACACATGTTTCCGAACTCTGTTATTGGCATCTGTCACCTCCGTCATGCGTCTGGTATTAGCTGCAGTCATGCACTTGAGCAGAGTGCATTCTGGGTACGGCTCTCTGTGGTGAATTGTGAAGTGGTTAATAACTAATATTCACTGCTATTTTCTCAGCCAGGCTGCTTTCCTTAATTGTTTTTTACAGTTGGATTGGGAATATTGATTTATTCTCTCTGTCTACACTAATTGTGTACAAGCTTTGGATGGAAACCTAGCAGTAGTATTTTATCAACTGTATCATAGTAAATTAGATGTAGAAGATAAGGCACAGATTCAGGGTGAAAGATTAGCATGTAAAGAGGAAAAGTAAAAGATTGAAACTAACAGGATAATCAAGGAGTTTGTTCGCTTATTATTCTGGTGTTTGTCGACGTTGCAGAGTACAACATCTTGTGCTTAATTAAATCCTGGAATAAATTTAAACAATACAACGGTACTTTGCAAGCATATACACAAACTGAAAACAGAAATGAGGACTTCTATAAACCAGGAGAAATAATTGGAGCATGATTGCAATTCAGAGGACGTTTACACAACACTTCTTTCAACTAAAAACAGAAAACTTTGGCTATTCATTTACACAACAATGGCGTTTTGGGGGCCTGGAAATGGAAACTTTTGAAAAACTTACTATATCATACTATATCAGTGTCATAAAGTCTTGTTTGCCTTTGGCCTGGTTTCACAGACAGGTCTTAGATTAAGGATTAGGCCTTAGTTCAATTAGGACATTTAAGTAGCCTTTATATGTTCCGTAAAAAAAAAAAAAAACATTACTGTTGTGGATCTTGAGACAAAAAAATGGCACTGATGTATTTTAGGATATGTCACTGCAAGTTACTTTCAGTTAAAACATCTTGCATTTCAGTCTGGGACTACGCTTAAGCTTTGTCTGTGAAACCAGGTTGCTTAAAACAAGAACAAATATCAGCCAATGGGGTGAGAAAAGTAATCTTGTTTTTCCTTTGGAATATGTTTTTGACACCATTACTACATTCATACACTACTACATCCCTCGTCGTGCATGGGGTCAGAGGTCACTCTTCGTTTGCCATAAGCCAGTGATTATATTTCACTGTTATTATATGTTATTATAAAGTTATATTATAAAGGCTGGATTTCCATTATGATGGATGGATGCACTTTTTTGGGCTTCAAAATCTAAGTTACCATTCTCTCCCATTATAAAGCTTGAGAGAGCCAGGATCTTTTTTAATATAACTCCGATTATGTTTGGCTGAAAGAAGAAAGTCTTATACGGCTTGAGGGTGAGTAAATTATAGAATCATTTTAATTTTTGTGTACCCTTTCAGTTGTTGCTGGCTAGGTGGTTTAACTCTCCAACCATTAAAATCGTCCAACATAACTAGCTTGACCAGGCTGGGGGACCAGCCGAACATCTTAGGGTTGCACACTGTAATGTAACGTCCACAACGTAGAGTCCTACATGACACTCTTTGGCTCTCATCTAGCTCCAGGAGACAATGGCTTGTTAATTTAGGAGGACCTGGCTGATAAGCTCTGGAAGATAGAAATTACCCAGCAGAATCTCATTTGAAAAGTGAGCATGACAGAAGACAAGGGTCTGGATATCTTTGTCTAGCCCCTTCGGCTGGAGAAAATGTATGTTCAGCAGAAGTACTCCCTCCACTGTAGAGACCGTCAAGTTTTAAATGTCTTCCTCTCCGTAACGACGTTATTCAGTAGCACGTCATTTGCTGCCAGTGACATTTTCTTTGAAGTCATAAAGGCTGGCACAGTCATAAAAGCGCTGAGAGTGACAATTTTCAGCATGCCCGGTGAATTATATCTTTTATTTAAGGTCTCGATTAACTGGTGTCACATTTTTCCCTGAACTAATCAATTTTCATGATACGAGCCGCATATAATTCTGGAAAATGTTGGAGTCCCTCTTGCACACCGCTGCCAGTCATGGGATAGAACCAAAGTGTGGTTATTTTCCACAGTGGCATTTGAGATACTGTTCCACTGTAATATAAAATCACTAGTACGTTTAGTTTGGAAGCTTCTGGTGTGGATCTGCCCATATAGAAACAGCCAATGCAATACAGAAAGCTCTTATTAATTTCATTCCCTAAATAAAGAGTTTTTATCTTGTTTTGTCTTTACACTTTCTTTGCCAGTTCCTGTGCCACCCATTAATGGCAGTTCATTAGCATATTGACTAGATTTTAAAAGTCAGTTGAGGCAGAGAATATGCAGCATAAAGGCCTGTGGATTGGGTAGGTGTTAAATTTAAAATTGTCCCTTATGTTATCCTTTTTGTCCATCTGTCTGCTTTGAAATGTTAAAATGTACTCCAAGTAATTTGCATTGAAACAAGAGGTGAATCTATGACGACCAAGACTTTTGTTATAGTTTTTCTTTTTTTTTTTTTTTTTGGGATTCTTTTGTGCAAATGGAGAGACCATAATTATTGTGTTTAGCATTCATTATGCAAAGGGTATCCAATTAAAGTTGTAGGAGATCCAGTCCAAAGTTTAATTTGGCAAAGGTTTCAAAAGTCTTGTCAATATGACTATGAAAATTCATTTGCATTTGACAAACATGTATACAGTTAAAGTAAGAAATTATAAATAGTCAAAATAGTCTTTCCAAGACCGATGATATGTCCAGCATAGAATTGCAAATAATTCAGTTCCTTTCAAATGTATTTGTGTTGTTATGTATGTTATCTGCTAAACATAAATTTCATAATATAATTGTTCCAACTGCAGAATGATAGAACATAATGGTGGAATAAAAAATGTGTCTCGGTTTCTATGTCTTTTCATGATATATATGTAATTTCAGATGCTCTATTTCTGTGTGTGGAGAAAAAAAAATGTAATATTAATTTATGTTAAATGATTCATGGTCCTTGTGGAACCAATCTTGGCTCTGGATCCGGAAGGCGATTGCTAATTTGTGACCTCTGGTTTAGCTGGTCAACCTAACTCAACTATAAAAATGTCCCATTTCAAATAAATCCTCATACATGAATCTTGCTCACAGCTGTAGCATATTCTAACATGAGAACCAGTATGAAGATTTTTATCATAAATGACACTGTAAATGAGCTTCCAAAATTAACAACACATAGAGGAGGCCGTATTTCACTCGTTTGACTCTACAGTGAAACCTTCTGACGTTTTTTTCCAATTGCCAACGGCAGAGAATCACTTCAAATAAAGTACAGAGACAGTAAGTACCTTTCATTAAATCAGGGACTTTAAGCTTGAAGAATCTCAGACTCTCAAATGCATTTCTGAGTTAATAAGTCCGTCTTGGTAAAAGTTATGACGTCGTCTGATATGATCAACCATGAAGTACATTACAAAGGTAATGTGAGTGCAGGAACGGGCTCTCTGAGCAGAGTGTATATTTTCATTATCAAAAACATTGAGCCATTTATCCCAAGAAGTCAGAATAATCATTAATAGGCCGGAATTTATGATGCCAGATCCTCAACTAATGTGAAAGACTCCAGGTGTTACTAATAGCTGTACGGAAATGTGTGCCGGGGTCTACGGCTAAAACGGAGGTAATAGAGGCGCTCTTAATCTCCGCAGAAGAAGAGCCATTTCACTGACACATTGATTGGATTTTGAGGACCTTAACCGAGGACTATGGGAAAGCGTGTTTAAATGGCGATGAATGGGGTGACTTTTAAAGTCATGTGTTTTTTTGCACTTAGAAAAGCATTAAACCTACTTTAAAATTATTTAGTGTTGTAGGAAGCGTAGCCTGGCGGTGACGCTTATGTGAATGGTGACTGAAGTTCAAATCCAACTTGGGTCAAACATTGAGCCAATGGTGTTTTCGCTCCTAAAAGCGATCATTCGCGGTTTTGAATGAATCGTTTTTGTTTCAAATATGATTCAGCGATTCGCTGATAAATTATTCGCTTCTTCTCCATATGTATGCGAGACTCATTCCATTCCTAAATGAATCAGTGTTTTTGAACTAATCAATTCAGTTGCGGGAATGATTCAGTGATTCACTCATGAAAACAGTCACTTGTTTATTTCTTACTGTAAATTAATCCACTATTTTTTTGTATTAATACATTTGGTTTTGTGAATGATTCAATGAATTCACTCAATGAAGTCACTTGTTTGGTTCCTGAATAAATTAATGTTGTTGAACAAATCGATTGAGTTAATGAATCAGTGACTCTCTCATAAAGAAACCTGGCGATACTAGCCTACATAAGCTACAGAAAAGGTCACTGAAAATCTCCATCATTAATGCAGAAGGTGTTTTTAATTGCTCAGTGTCTGTATAAAGAGAATATGTTTTATTCGTTGAATGTTTGAAGCGAACAAATGATTCAGAATCCACCAGACGCCAGTCAATCCTGCGCGAGGGGTCATTCTATCAGTTCAACATAAATGCACATAACTCATTTCTAAAGGAGTAGTAAATAAAAATATGGCATGTTACTGTATAAAAATCCATTCAGTCAAGTGATATGTGTTGCATGTTGCAGGTATGAATCATAACTGAAGCACATGGATGCACAGACTCGATAAAACATTGATTAATTCTCCATTTGACAAGAGGTCACATTAAATTCACAGTCCCATAATTAGATAATTATCCAACTTATTATTTATTTCTTGTTGAGTAAGAGCTCGAAAAGGTGTGGATTAATCAATGTAGGTCACCAATATTAGTTTGGTGTCACATGAATCAAGAGTACAAAAAGAGCTGTTGTAGCCGGCCGTCAAAAGGCCGAGTTCACTTGCTTGACTACCTCCGTACTTGACCGAGTTAATAATCTGCCCTGGTTATGTGACCTTTGGCCATTTTAAATTAAATTAGTAAGTTGCAGGACATGGTTTCTGCATGGTCAGGGAATTGTTCCAGTCTATTATTTGTTAAGGTTTAACAAAAATGGAGGTTGATTAAAGACAAACAAAGAGCTGTTATGAACTATATGTTAAATGCATGTTTAGTGAACAGATTCTTTTAGTTGCATTGCAATATTTAAACTTAGACTCAAACATGAAAATTGAGCTGCTTCTCTTGTATTCCACAGAGAGAAAAAAACAACAGCAGCATTTGGGTTTGGACTGACATGAGGGTGAGCAAATAATGAGAATTTCTATTTATTTTCTAAAGTGTGAGATATGACTGTAAAGCACCAACCGTGCCTCAAAACAACTGAAACCTTTTGAGAGTAGCAGCATCGTTACAACAAACTTAATGATACGACAACAAAGGCCTTGAATATTAGGATGAGGCAGATGGATCTTGTGCACCTGTGGCTGGAGAACCATCATGAGTCGTAATCAGAACTTCTCTGTGAGGAAAGTCACGGGGACAGTTTTGGAAAGCTTGAACTAGATGAAAGGGAACACTGCGGTTCAGGATCAAACGCCAGGGCTCTAGTCTCGGCCTGTGTTTGTACTAGGAATGCATATATACTGCATAGCATTTAGATCTGGAGCCTTTGTAGAGTTCGAGGCCACAGACGCGACTCTTGTTATGCACTAGTGCAGCAACAAACCTGCCCCTTCTTCCGACCGCCTCGAATCCTCAAAGGCGAAGCAAAGACCAAAGGCAAATTCAAATAAAAACAGACACAGCACAGAGGCGTACAGCAGCACGCATTGTTTGTGTTCATAATACATTAAATGTCATGCCTGTATAGATGATGGGATTGTGGGTAATTGATCTGAATGAATTTCTCTTCAATCAGTGTTTGAAGTGATCTACCTACATATTTAACATTTTGGAATTAGTTTCAAAGAAAGTTCTTATGCTCAGCACGGCTGCATTTATTTGATAAAAAAACAGAAAAATCTGCTATATTGTGGAATTTTTTTTATTTAAAATAATATTCTATTTGAATTATGTATGAATATATTGTAAAATGTCACTTATTTCTGTGATGCAAAAACATTTTCAGCATCATTACTCCAGTCTTCAGTGTCACATGATCCTTCAGAAATCATTATATCCTTATATAATCATAATATGCTGATTTGGTGCTTATTTTTTAATATATATTATCAATTTTATAAACAGTATTTTTATGGAAACTGGACTAAATAAAAAGTTCAAAAGAAACATTTATGTGAAATATAAATCTTATAGTATAAATAGTTTTAATATTATAATGATTAACTATTGCAGTTTAAAGTGTCCTTGCTAAATGCAAGTATTTATTTATTTAAATATATATATATATTTCCAGAATGCATTACCTATTTTGAATTTCCTTGAATTAAAATTCTTCTTCCTGTCAGTTTAACTCAACTAGTGGCGTGGCCAAATTCAAACTTATGAGTTAAAAACAAATTCTGCCAAACCCTGGCCAGTAGGTCTGCAAGAATAATTCTCACTACTGTGAATATTTCCCACTGTCCATTAAGTACGGCTTGGTGGTTTAATCATAGTTGGTATCATTCTGTTTGAGTGTGCCATGCAAAGTGTGTCTGACAGGGTGCATTATTTGTCTGTGGAGGAATCTTCGGAGTAGACAGCCAAATTCACACCTCACTGGAGAGCAAATGAGGCCCACCTTCATTGAATCTCCAGTAGCATAAGCTCTTGACGTAACTTTTTTTTCCTCCAATGCTCCGTCGTTCCAGATCGCAGTCTCTTGTCATCTTCGGGCGAGTGTGTCTGCGGAAGCAACAATGGAGGGTTTCTGTACTTCTGCGGCATGTTAAAGATGCCCCGTCGCCATGGCAAGCCGAGCGTGGATGCTGGCTGAAATAAATGATGCCGCGGCTTACCTGTCGGAAAGAGTGATTCGGCGCGTCGGACTGTTGCAGTCGGCGCGGTGACAGGCAGGCCCATCATGCTCTAGTAATGGGGTCAAACAGGAAGACGGGGATTTGATGCCCGGTGAGGCCACAGGGCCGTGCCCTTGTTGAGCAGTACGAGCGGCCCGATGGAGTCAGCCTGACCTGTTTATTACCGTGTTTTTCTGCTTCGCTGCAAACCAGTAATGATTGTCACACTGCTTGATTGACAGTAGCTCTCTCCCCTCGCTCGCTCACTGGATCCAACTTGAAAGTGGTTGATGGTGGACGAATTGTGCCTGTTGACCCATCGCCATGCCCCACCAAGGGTTCAATTTACCTCCCCTGACAGGCAAATGATAAGTTGCAGCCCCACACGTTCTCAGCACATACCTCGCACTCAGGAAAACTCACTATACCATCGGAGTTAGAACCGATTCCAGGGCCTTTAATTAGCCTGGCAGTTTTACTTGACTGAACAAGTTCAAAAAGCTAATGATGTTTACATACATGATCTACAAGTCTAAACAACACGCCTGTTTTCAATTAAGAAAAAGATTATTGCCTTGAACATCCATATTTACAACTAGAGAAAAACAAGAGCATAAATGTTGGAATCTTACTCTGAAGCAGTTCTTAGTTTAGTGCTCTTACATACAGTAGAATCCAAAAGTCTGAATGTGGGATTTTATTCCTTTTAAACTTGAACATTTGGAAATAATATAATGCTGGTAATTTAGCTTGAAAAAACTTTTTATTTTGCTTCCGCAAAATAAGATTTTTCAGTGCTATAATATATCAGTTTAAAAAGAACACAGCAGCAGTCTTGTATTTGGCAAGAATTATAGTAAACCATAATGGTTAAAGGGGTAATTCACCAAGAACTGCACAGAAGTCCAGCGCATTACATTTCCAGATGGAAGTCTAATAGTGTATGTAGTTTTTTTGGGGGACCTTGGCAATAACTCAAACTGCAAAGTCATTAGGAAAGAAATTCAACAACACTGTGAGTGTGTGTCTGCCTGAGAGTTTAGGTCCCAGACTTCACATTGTTCTCAGCAAGTACTTTATTATTAAGGTTACCTTGTGCCTTCCTGCAAATGAGATTGACAAATATGGGTCAGGCAGTTTTATTCATTCAGGAAGAGTGAAAAGCTTTTGCACCATGGAAGGTAATATGTTCTTAACCGTAATGGCCACAGATGCTTCTGAACAAAACCTCAATGAATCAACCAGCTGGTCAAGAAGTTATTAAATTAAAGAGTCTGCTATGTAAATGTGACATTAAAACCTTAATGATTTACATAAGCCATGTCAAATGATTTGCCATATGTAGAAATTAGGTGAAATTAAGTCAAAAGAAATTAAATAAAACAAAAGTGGAATATCCCGTTTTTATTTCATTATTTAAATGGAAATGTGGATGTCTCTGACTTTTGGAGCTCACTTTATATCTATGTGTATCACATAGAGTTATGGTTATAAATGGCTCTTTGGAAAACGTCACGGCCAGGGAAAAACCACCAGATCCAAAGCAAGATCACAGCGTTCTCTCTTTCTTAGATCAAAAAAGATGTCCAACATGCTGAGTTACTTTTTCTTAAAAGAAACGCCTTGGGCAAGTTCTTCTTTAAGGATCCAAAACAGACAGATGTTTCAGAATAAAATGGCCTCAGTAGTTGCTTTGCATCACCAAGTTCAGTCATTCCATAAACTCGCAAACACACGCAACCACCTACGCAGTCTTACACCTCCGTTTCAATTATGAAAGTGGGTGATTAGCATCTGTCTGACAGGAAGGACTCCGCCAGATCTCTGTGGCTACGAGCAGATCGTGGTGATGGCTGTGGCGCTGGATGTGTGCTAACTTGCAGAGGCACAGATGCTTGTTCCTTAAATAGCATTATATGCTAATTAATCCGTCCAGTGGCTCTCACTGTCAGTCACACTGCTGGCACGGCGAGCCGTTGTTAACGGTGTGCCAAGCTGATGTGGTGGTCTTTTGACTTTTGAGCTCTTCTAATATAGTATGTAGGTCTCAGTATGAACTAAATTTTAATGTAGATTGTAGATTATAATGAGTAAAATGGTTACAATTTTGCTTATTGCTGCTAACGTGCTAACTACTTGCCAAATAAATACATGGACATACAATAATGATTTGAGTTAATGTATTGTGTGAGACAAAAGAGGCTGCTGATACGAAAGGCATGGAACAACATTTTTACATTTTCTGATTAAAACGTAAGTGGTACTGCCAATGTAAAACTCACGTAATGTAACGTATTCTGGGGTGGTTGCCAGGGTGTTGCTATGCAGTTGCTAAAGTGTTCTGAATGTTTAACACATTGCTATGTGGTTTCTATGGTGTTGTAGAGAGGTGTATGGCTTTCTGGGTGGTTTCCATGGTGTTGCTATGCAGATGTTAATGTGTTCTGAATGTTTACGTTGCTACTCTGTGTGGTTTCTAGGATTGATAAGTGGATTAAGGTATTCTGGGTGGTTGCCAGGGTTTTGCTATATGCAGTTGTAAAATATTTGCTATATGGTTGCCAGGGTGTTGTCAAGTGGGTAAGGGTGTTGTTGGTGGTTGCCAGGGTGTTGCTATGCAGTTGTTAAAGTGTTCTGAATGTTTAGCACGTTGCTACTGAATGTGGTTTTTAAGGTGTTGCAAAGTGAGTTATGGTGTCCTGGGTGATTGCCAGGGTGCAGTTATGCAGTTGTTAATGTGTTATGAATATTTAACATGTTTCTTCTGTATGTGGTTGCTAGGGTGTTGCTAAATGGGTTAGGGTTTTTGTTTCGGGGCGGTTGCTTACTGGCTAAAGTTTGAATTAAATTAAATTATTTCTGGGTACTCAAAGTGCTTTACACATGGAAGGGGAAATCTCTTCAACCATTGCCAATATATATATATATATCCTAAGCATTCAATTACAAATATCTTTGATGGTGGGATGGTATCTAGAAAGCATATGTTCACCCTGCTGTGAGTGCTCTCAGAAGCTGCATGTTTAGCTCCTCCATCCAAAGGTAATGTAGAAAAGAAAGTCAGCAAGTCCTGCTTTCTGTGTTTGACTGTTCCCTAATACCTACACAATAACCCCGTGGGGTATACTCGGGCACAAAGTTGTTTTGCTAGTGAAAAGGCAAAGCGGTCCCCGAGGGCTCCTCATCGCATAAACGCCTGTCTGCAACCCCTCGGGAACAACTCCCAATCATCAGGGGTCTCAAGCACGACAGCCAATCACAGCCACCCTATTTTTACTCTCCACCTCTTATTTTCATACTGTGTGGGGTCAACAGACAAAAGCTGAGGGATTTTTGAGTTGTTTTCCCTGTGTAACTTGAGTCCTTTTTTAGTAATACGCATATGCAGCGTGCTTAAACAGTTTAAACTACAATATAGGAACATTTTATTGCTCAGAGGTTGCTCTTTCAAAGCTCAGAAGACTTATGAAGTCTTCTGTTATTATGATATTATTATTATGAGCACAGTTTGAGACATTCTTGAGATCTTTTCTGAATCTATAGAGACAAAGGTGATTAGCAATTAATCTCATTTCTGTCTAGAAGAAACAATTAAGATAGCCATTTATTGTATCACCTATGGGAAAACTTTGTTGTTCTTTATGGTTTCTGTCATTAGCATTGCATTCAGTACATTGCACCATAATATGTATTGTACTGTAATGGACAGTGTGAACCGAACATAAACCTCCCTCGATGTTGACATAATGCCAAAGAGCTTTGCAAAGTATCTGTCTTCTCTCAGCTATAGCACTAAATATCTCTCTTCCTTCCCTCTCTCTCCTTTCTCAGGTCTAGCTGCTGGACTATATCGCCACTTCATCACCCTTTTTGGCAGATGAGAACGCAGAGTTATTAATAATTTTGTCTGTGTGCTACAGATGTTCCACAAATGAACAGGGCTGCGTTGAGTTCTCATGACACCGGGGCGCCTCAGGTGCTGAGCGCAGACCCAAATATGTCTCCCTCCCCCAGTACTGTCTCACCTCTCTGTAAATGAACGGAACAGGAAGAGCTGAGGTGAGGACAGGAAAACAGACACGCCCACACATCCTCAACTCCTGAACGATTGAGAAAAAGATGGATTGGGTGGGAGTGAGGGCAGGATAGAGTTGTGTGGTTGACCACATCCTTCCTCTGTCAGTTCAGGTTTTCGAAAACCTCCGTTTAATGTTCATCAGATGTTCTTCTGATATGATCATTGCATTTACATTACAAACACTTTTATCCTAAGCAACTGTATGCACAGTAAAGTTTTAGCATTCTTTGCATTGAACCCATGACCTTGGCATTGCTTGCATTGTGCTCTTACAAATTAATTAAAACATAGCTTTGAATGTCCTGAAACAAACAATGGTGTTAAGGTTTTTGCTTTAAAATAAGTGCAAGTCCGTGGAGATCCGTGGAGATCTCAGTTTTCATAAAGTGAAATCCTCTTATAGTATAATATTTATGTATAAAGTGCTGCAGACCTTCCCAATTCTGGAAAAGTGTATAAAAGAGTAAAAAGAATTATGATATCCTGTATATCGCATATATCTTAAAATATTAAAATATATATTATAGATAGATAGATAGATAGATAGATAGATAGATAGATAGATAGATAGATAGATGATAGTCAAGAAGTATTGACACAAGTATGTTTAGATAAAGTGGAAAAGTGTGCAAAAGAATACAATGATAGATTTCAATAAAGTGGCAATTACATATAAACAAGAACTTGTTAACTATCGTATTTGTCAAACACACTCTTAAATAATAAATGATTCAAATGTTTATCCCAAAGAAAACAGTAGTGAAAAGGCATGGTGAAAAGTGAGTGGGAGGGAGAAACAGAGAGACGGAGAGAAAGTGCTAACTATCAGAGTAAGAAAAGCATTGAAAGACATAAAATATGACTTTTCCGTGAGGGGTGTGTGTATGTGTGGGAATTTGGGCCCAGCTGTGGCACACATGACTGAGTAGATTCTTATCCCGGGCCTCATGTTTCACAATGACCTCCACTTCCGTTGTGCCCCTCGCTGCCCCGCTCAGCTCTGGCTGTAAGCTGGAGCCGCTGTTAAAAAAGGCCTTTCTGAGAGCAGCAGACCCATGAAGAGGTGCTGGTGTGTCAAACATCTGTTTTATCCATTACTGTGAGACTGCAGCCCTGCAGAGTGCAGAAGACACAGAGAAGCATCCATAAATCTTTGGCCTCTGGTGGAAACATATTTTCCACACACTCCTCCTCCTCCCTCATTCTCTTGCTAACACTGCCTTCATTCCACATCCCTCCATACTTGAATCTAAGAGCCGTTCACACATGCAGAGATTTGATGCAGCAAAACAACCAAAAGTCATTGATTTTTAACAGTTGGTGATTTCTAGCAATATAACCGATAGTGAATTTGTACAATGTGCAGATGAGTGTGTTCAATGCAACAATGTTCATGCAAATAAGCAACGTGGTGTAAATGTTAATATGTTATTTTATGAAAGTGTTGAGATGCATAAAACATATTCTGAGAGCTTTGGGATATTCAGTTACATAATTAAGAATGACATAAGGCTTTTACAAAAGTATATGCACTATATTATCTTTGAACAACCTCAATGGTAGCTTTCTTTTGCTATAAAATGGGAATATATTTTAATCTGATTAAAGTCTAAATTGATCAGAAGTGATTGTAAAGACATGTGACATTGGAGACTGCAGTTATGATGCTAAAAAAAATCAGCTTTACATCACATGAATAAACTATATATTAAAATATATTAAAATAGAAAACAATTTTATATTGGAACATTATTTATCAATACTACTGTTTTTTTTTTTTTTATTGTTGATCAAAACTGCAGGCTTGGTGAGAATAAGAGACTTCTTTCAAAAACATATATATGACCATGGAATACAGTTTCCATTTGTTTGTATCATGATTCCATAACAAATGAATCAAGCAAAATAAGACCAGACAAGAGTATTTAAAAAGTAAACAGTGTACATTTTGAGTTAATGTTGTTACTGACAGTTGTGTAGAGGTTCAGTGCAGTTAGATTGGTATCTTATGTGGGTATTTATTTTATTTTATTTGATCATGTCTATATCCTCAAACAGTCTGTAGTTTAAAAGAATAAATGATGCAGTTTTATGGATGCTCTGTCTCTCTGCTATTTGATGTTGTTGTAAGTTGGTTGAAGACATCAGGCTTAAATCTATGTTTGCATTGATATAAAGCTCTTAATTGTTTCTAGAGAATCAAATGATTTTTTTCTGCCATTCTCTTTTATCTGGCAGTGTAGAGAGTAATATATTGAAGGCACAGGGATATGAAAGACAGGCCAGATAAAGGACACAACGTCCAAGGTTTGTTAAATATTTCATAATAACTAGATAATTCATTTACAAAAAGACATTCATTTTCCTCCTGTATAATGGCGCACTCATCTAAAATGGAGAGCGTGAGCTCAAAGTTTTGAAAAATTCAAATATTTGCATCAATTTTTAAAAGGGGTTTATATCTAATGAATTTAGATTTAATTTGGCATGGCATAAAATCCATTTGTACCGCTTTTAATTAAGAATGCAGTCCATGCAATTAGAATTATGGGTAGAGCCTTCATCAGCAGGTCCTGGGAGAACCGCAGTCGGAAAAATTATGTTAATGCTTTACACTGAAAACACTCCGAATGGAGGGCAGTTTTTTTCTCATCTCTTGCAGACAATGAGGTGCTGCCGAAAGCTTCCTCCTAAGCCTCTTTCTGAACGCAACATTTGAAGCGTGTTTATTCTTTTGTTTACAACAACCCCGCACATGGTACATATGTCTGACGTGTGTATAGATCTGAGTTTGTGTGTGACGTTAATGTGTGTTTAAGTGTTGTTTTACAAAACAGTGACAGTGAGGCAGAGTGCTGTGTTATTTATAAAGGGCTGAGCAGTTCTTCAAGGCCTTGTCTCTATTCATCTTGGAGCAGGACTAATGAATCTTTAAGCCCAGAAAGAGTGAAAAGAGGAATAACTGCAGGTTGCACCATGCTGTGAGAACCATTATTACACATAATTCTAAACAGTGCAAGTTTCAGAGCAAACTTCAGTCAAATTAAGTTTCTTATCACAAGATACAAGATTTAAAAGCTTTATGCACTTTCTGATTTTAATAAAGCAGTTAAAAGATTTCATGTGTAAATGGTTTTACATCTCATTTTAACATGCTTCAGTGGTGTATATGTTTCACATAAGTGAAGAAATGTTGGCAAATTTTTTTTTCCCTCTGTATCTAATTATGTACAGTACATGCAACATAAACAAACAGTTATTTTATTATGCTCACATTGGTAGATTTACATAGATTAGAATTAGGAAAAAAATATTAATTTAATCTATTTGTGTTTATAAACAATGCTGTTGATTAATTTACATAAAAAAATATATATAAAAGGGTGCATGGCACACTACTGAATTTACTTTAGTGTATAAATGTATTTAAAAAAGAACTACAGTTTCCAACAGTTTCTTAGTACCGCGCATGGGTGTTAAAAACATCCAGCACGTACGTCATCTGCAGTGAGGACTGACTCGATTTGTTTAGTTACTCTTTCTGCGTGTTTTACAGATGCACCAGTAGGCGGCGACAAGTTGCTGTGTTTATGAGCGAGTCAATGAACCATTCATTCAACCGATTCACTGATTTATCCAATGAAAACAATTGAGTTGGTCATTGAATAATTCACTCAACCGATTCATTCTTTCAAACACTGATTCATACGCCTAAAAACAGTGTGTGTTGCTTGGATGTTGTTGGTGGAGCAAAAACAGACAATAACTGGGAATTTTGCGCCAAATATGTAAGTTAATAAACATTAACTTCTTTGTTTTTTTGAAGTGTTATATATGGGACAGTTGTGGCCTAATGGTTAAATAATCAGACTGGTAACCAGAAGGTTGCGGGTCCGATTCTCAATTCTAGCAGGAAAGGACTGATGTGCCCTTGAGAAAGGCAAGGGCCCCAAACCCCCTATCGCTCCCTGGGTGTCGCAGCAAAAAGGCTGCCCACTGCACCGGGTGTGTGTGTCTACGGTTTGCAGTTCACTACTCACATGCTCCTATGTCTATGCACTAACTTGGATGGGTTAAATGCACTCAGACAAATTCCGAGTTACGATACTTGGCCGTCACGGCATGTCAATTAATAGAGGAGGACATTCATATATATATGTAAATATATCACGCCTACACAATTGTGCTGTTTTTTTTTTAATATAAGAAATTACCACATTTTACCTTTCAACCTTCCCTTCTTTGTTTGGTGCTAATTATTTTTTACAGATATTTAAAAAAGTCCTTGCATGTATAATAAACCTTCAGTGTAACTGACTTTGAGTCTTTCATCTGTTGTATTCATGAATGCTCAAGCACCGATGGTGGACTTCAGACCTCCGTACAAACTTTGACATCAAGCACAAGTTCAATTTGCCTTCATGCATGTTGATACAGCCTGCAATTGATTATAATTCTTTCAGCTTATTCGGACTACTTCAAAGCAAACCAAGAGAAGAGATATGCAATTAGTGACTGAATTATGAAACAAGTCAACCAGTACACTGTTGTTAACACTGCATATAGTATATATAGAACATAAAACTGTGCTCTTTTTACTGTACAATGTGGGTTGTTTCTATCTGATATTTCAGACTACTGTCATTGTCATAACATAATGGAGTCAGGTGTGATGCCAAAGGGTTCGAGTGACCTCTTATGTATTTTATTTCTATAGCCCTTTGTTTGGTATAAGGGGTGGCCAAGTAGCAACTACCCAAGTAGTTTTGTACAAGCACCCACCTGCAGTCCTATTTTTTTAACATTTTGTATTTGCAATTGTGGATAAAATCATATTTTATCACATGAAGTACAATTTAGGTTACCTTGTATTCTTACAGTGTGGTTACGGAGCTTAATCAACGAAAATGGTGCGTTCCATTCCATGTCGGATGTGGGATATTCCTTCTTGATTTATCCTTCAACTTTTTGTAGATGCAAGGAAACAAATTGGCAATGCTACTTTTAGTTTTTGCAGGTGTTTAATTGTTAACACAGAAACTAGCACAGGTGTACATAGAAGATTCATCTCCCATGTTTTCACACCTGTCTCTGCAAATATTTGCTGAACAGGTTTATAAAAAAAATATATATTATGTAGGAACTTTGAGTCATTGATGCAGTTTATATGCTTTAAAGTAAATGTTTATCATTAACTGTGTACATCTTCCTGGGTGCCACCATGTTCGAATGATGTCATGCTCCTGCATCTTGGTGAAATCAGAGTTCCTAGTTTACAAGTTGAAAGTCCCACTGGCGTTTCATTGCACTTCCATGTAGGAAGTTGGAAATGCCACCTTTCCAAGTTGAATGTGCATGCCCAAATCTTGCATTATGGCTCTGATTGAAACAGAACTACACCTGGACGAAGTTCCTTTTCCATTCTGTGGAAGTCATCTCTACAGTAGAGTGGTCTACTCCTCCCAGCATGACAGAAGCCCATTTTCCCTTCATTTCACTGCTGCGCTGTAGGTGGCTTCCAACTTTTGAGTCATGGCTTTAATGGGAATGGCATCTGGCTGAATCTCCGCTCCCTCCTGAACGCCCACGCCGAACTGACGTGCAGGAACACTCTTCCTATTTCCATTAAAGTTCATTTAACCTCTGCACACACATACAGCAAGTTTAAAAACCACAGTATTCACTCCCTTAAACACACTCTGATGTAGGCTTGATGTTTCTCAGGAGTGGAGAACTACGTGGTGTGTTTGGGGGCTTGAGTGAATATACAGGTTTGCTCTGGGAAACATGGTTTTCATTGGCAGCACTTGAGAAATAAATAAGCGGAAACCCAAAAGAGTCCAGTGGATATGCATTAAAAAGTAATGTGAGTGCCCTCTTGTGCATTCTGTGGGGAAATTAGCTCCAGGGTTTAATATGAAGTCAGAGTACTAGAGTATTACTAGACCATTATCAAGACATTCTCAACACTCACTCTGTCATTTCCTATGAGACTAATTTGTCTCTTTAAAATGGATCGTATAAAAGTGTGCATTGTGCAGGGTGGATTATTAAATGGATGCAGAGAGGATGAATTGTCTGATTGTTAGATTTTCTAATAAAGCACTAGTAATATAGCACTATGTTACGTCAACTTAAACACGTCTGGAAAAATTATACTGCAATCACACAGGAAATATTAGTCAGCTATTAAACTTTTAATGTGATGTGTAATATTTTCAGTGTTAAAATATGTTCACTTATAATTTACAGAGACAGATATAATCAAGTTGTAGCTTGATTTTCCCCCCAAAAGTGTAAAAAACATATCATTGTTTGTTTGGGCACCAAAGACTCAACCATTTGAGGCGGTACTATCTGTTTGACAAATTGCTGACAGGGGAGTGTTTGAGAAAACAGATTTTATTTTTGCAATTCAGCTAAATAAAATAGATTCAGCATATATTAAACACAATAGCTTTGAAAGACCCTGATTTCCTGATTTGGCAACTATGGATAACCAGAAGTTAGCGACTGTTTTGTAGCATTCCTAACTGGATTGATAGCCAGAGTGCATAATTCTGATCTTTAAATCCGTCTCTCTGGTTCTGTATGATAAATGTCAACAAAGGATTACAGATTGAAAGCCCGTCTGGGTGAAGGAGACTTTAGAAGCGACGCTTTACCCAGGAGAGTGCTAATACTCCACAGACAAATGTAAAAGATTTACTGTGCTTGAGCATCTAACACAATTTCTCTGCTTTCCTCATTTGGATCCAATTGACACATTTGGAATTCCTTTTACACTAATGAAATGCTTTCAATTTCTCTTTCTGTATGCAATGACCTCACATACAGACGAGATTTCATCCGTTTGAGTAACAGAGTACTTGAATGTGTATGTATGTATGTATGTATGTGTGTGGCTGTTTCAGAATAATTGTTGTGGGAGAAGGGCCACATATTGATTGTGGATTGAACAAATAGTTCATTTTATCAGGCCTGACTGTCCCCATTCTTCTTCATGCTAAATAATGAATAAGCCCATCCGTCAATGTTTCAAGGTATTTATTGCGGTTTCCCTTTAGCTTATATAAACCAGCGGAGGCTTTAGCCTAAAACCGCTGGGAAAATTGCTGCGATTATTCCATGAAGCTCTGGCAGGGTGTCCAATGAATATCCTTGTTCATCATCTTTGTCCGAATTGTTTGATTTAATTCACTTAGTATTTATATTCATATGTAAGACAGTAAAGTCCTGCAAAATACATTTAGTCTTGCAGTTAAAAGTGTTTCCAGGTGAAAAAACACAAGGATGTAAAGGTACAAACTGAGGTCCAGCATTGTAGAGGACATGTACAATATGAAATATTAAAGTACTCATATTATTTTACAAGAAATGATTAATGCATAAATATATTGCTCATTATTTTCCTCACATTTTTTCATGCATTTCTTGGCAACCGTAAACAGTCTATAGTTCCAGTGAACTCTACATGATGGAGGATCACTTGGTGATTTTTATAAATGTAATGTGTTAAACATCAGGTTGCTGTTGCTACTGTTTTTATAACAGCAATCATCCATGATAGGCTGTATCTTGCAGTGATATTACCATGATTAAGGAAGTTATGAATATGAACACCCCTTACCCATGGTAAAATAAGATGCAGACTCTTATCGCAATACATTATCATTATCCTATGCTATTAGATTAAAGTGTTTTTGTTAGGGGCATTTATGTCAAGTTTGTTCAGGTTGCTTTTCTTTTTCATTTAACTTGGTTTTACCAAGTTGTCAACTGATTTACCTGAATTCTGCATGAAGTGTTTAATCCATTGCCATAGTAAGCTACCCATACTACAGTCCATCAAGAGATTCATCATATATTCGAAGTTCTCAAATGCTTAATGTACTTGAAAAATATAATCTTGGATCACTGTTTGAGCACTAAATAATTTCGCTGATCAATATTACTGGTAATATGACATAGAATAACGTGCGGTCAAGGGCCTGAATATTTCATCAGATATGGTTGGAGAAAATTTTCAATAAACGTTTTAAAAGTAATCTCCTTGCACTTATGAGTAAAAACGCTTTTACTCCACATAGCCCATTAACGGGAGTGAATTATGGATTTTTTTCCTGGATTCTGAACATCGGGCTATGAGTGTAACCAAGTAGAAATGATATTACATATATTATACAGGGGTACACAGAGAGAATTAATGGATGTGTGTCCCACTAACTCTAGGATGAGATGGCTAAGGCTTTCCCCAGGGATCCTGAGCATACTGAAGATGTCTTTGAACTTGGGGTAAAATTTAAAGGAATAGTTCATCCAAGAAATTAAAATTCTGTCTTTATTGACAAGGTTTTGAGCAACATGCACATGTAAATAATGCCAACATTTCCTTTTTTGGGCTGAACTGCTCCTTTAAGGAAAGCTTAAGCAGTTCATTCAAACTACACCAATGTTGGCCTGAAACTAAATGTTCCTGGTCATTGTGGGGTCTGGATTATTAACCCATCTGAGTTTCAGAAAGCCAGTATTATTTCTGCTTAAATGGAAGTCCAATGGGCTGGTGTTCCAGACAGGATTACACTCTTATAAATTTGATCTTGATCTCATGGCACTAGTTAGGAGTTAAAAATTTTGCACATGGAAAAGATTGAGGCTTTGCTTTTAGTCAGTCTCTTGTGGCTGTATTCAAATAACTTCCAAATCTGGACTCATCAGATTTGCAGCACCCTAAACGGTTCAGCAGACATAACCTTGTTTGTGGCATTCAATACAAAATTATAAATTATTAGTGTGCACTTTTTAGTAGAATAGCTAAAGAAATGACAAATACTGTAACACAAACTGAATCCAACTGAATAGTCAATTTTGCAATGGTTTAAATTTTATATGCAGATGTTTCAATGCAATTACACAATTGCATTAAAACACATTAAATGTCTCGGAGGGAGAACAATATTGCCAGTAAAATAGTCCAATGTCCTACAAAACAAACACAATTACTTCCAGGCCTGCACACACAAATCTCAGGAATCCCAATGTAATAATTTCTTCTGTAATGTTTTTTGTAAGCGATATATATTTTTACCTTTTTTCTCAAAGAGAAATGGTTTTAGTGGTTTTAGAATTGTTCTCATTTCTAAAAATGGATTGTTGCTTGGGCTGCTGAGAAGTTCTGTGTAATGTTGCAGGTCAGACGACTCTCAGATTAGATCCAGATGAACAAACATGAATCACTTCAGATGTTACTGGTGTGTAATACTAGACTGAATGAAGTGAAGGGGTAAGAGGATCTATTAAAGGAATAGTTTGCCCAATACTGATAGTTCCAAACTCTTATGCTACTATGGGTTTTTTTTCTTTTCTTTTCTTTTTTTTTTTCTGGAGAAAGACAGAAAGAGATTTTTTGCAGAATGTTCAGACAACAACAGTAAATAGTACACTGATGTCAAGCTCCAAAAAGGACCATATGACACTGTAAAAGCACTATAAAAGTAGTCCATATGACTTTTAACATCATTTGATAGCTTTGTGTGAGGAACAGGCTAAAAGTATTTTTTTAATTCAGTCTCATCCTCCCTTCTACACATTTGAACTGATTGTATCACAGTTACAATGTACTGTAGACACACACACACACACACTACAATGATATTTGGCAACGCATCAATGCACCAAAGTTTTCATACAAAGCTATATGGTTTCAGAAGTTTCTAAATATATATCGATATAATTCATGGCAATTCGTAATTGTGTTACATTTTGGCAAATTTGTGGCTAATAGATATGAATTCGTACAGTCTAACTCATATGTTTTTTTGTACAATCTGTTCAACCCCGATGACAGTGGCCTTTGTTTAGGGGTGGACTTTAATGCTTCCCCCTTCCCCCCCCTCCCCCCAACCAGTCTACACAACCGAGATTGGGTTGTGTAGACTGGTTGGGCTTGGTTTTGATAGATTATGAACACTCCGTATATTGCAAAGAGAATAGATTATTTGAAATAAATGTATGGTTTTGAAACAGTATGTCCATTAATTGAGAAGCACAAGTTGATAGTGATGCCATGCAATTCTCCCTCTCTTTCTTTGTGCCACCGCCACCCAAAGAGTAACGGCAGACAATGAAGACTTGCCGTTGCCGTCAGTCATTCCGAAGGCGGCCCCGATCATCAAACTGACAGCACTGCAAGAGGTGTGAGCCAAAGAAAGAGCTAAATAGAGAGAAGAAGTGCGTTTGGGCTGGAAATACACACACTCGAGCCTCTGTCCTCCCTCGGGAGTCTTCTCATAATTTTAGAATTAATTCTATTTGAAGTACTTAAAATAAGTAAGGTGAGGGTGTGTGGCAGAGGTATTCGTTTCTTGCTAATGAACACATACCTTGCCTTTCTCAGGGTGTCCTTGGACTGTCATCTCCAACCTTTTGAGTCTGTATCTGATTATCCAGGCAGCAATTAATCATAATTAAGCAAGTCGTAGTCTTGGAGCAGTGGAGGCGAGGTGGCAGAGGATCTGGCATACCTCCTGATCAGCCTTCTATTTTGGCAAGCGGGTACTTCGCTCGGTTCCACGATAAAGCCTGTGGTGGGGGGCATAAAGGGACATATGTGCGGGTGGGTAAAGAGTGGAAGGGGGGATTTGGACAGGCCCGTGGCTAACTCTCGTCCTCCTCACCTCCCTTTCAGTCCCTCTGGACTGCTCTGTAGCGTTGGCTATGTTGAGTTCCTGAGCGCTTGAAATCTCTTTGTCTTCCAAGAGGAAGCGCCATAACAAATGACTCTTAGACCTGAAGGGGTTGTACGGATTTGGACAGAATGTACAATATTTCCCCCCATTTTCCCCCCACCAAGTACATCTATGAACAGATTTTTGGGACAAAGTCATACATAGACCTACCAAACAATCCTCTAGAAATCACAATTACAAAGTAGAAGCTAATTACTAATGTTCATACTTGGGTTTAGGGATTTGAACAATAATTATGTATCCAAACTTTGATGTGCTACGGACATAAATGATACCCAAAATTTGGTTTATTGAGTCGAGGCGTGCCGTTACTTTTCAATGCTTATAATTTTCATTTGTAAAAAGGTAAAACATGCCAAAAATCCCTTAGACCTGAAGGAGGGATTTTGAGAAAGAAACCACTTAGAAACCTCTTGGCAACATGCTAAAAATCATTCATAACACATATACTTTTAAATTTGTTTAAATTTGCATCCATTTATAATATGTATGAAACAGTTTTGTATTACTAACCAAAACTGATTTTTTTTAAAGTAGGCCTATAAAGTAATAAAAAATGCCAAAAGCGCAAAAATACTAAAACCTAAATTAAAATTAAAAAGCAAACTGAAAAGATTCAAATATTAAAAGATAATATAAAATATTAATAAATAGTATAATAGTATTAAATAAATAATACAAAAATAAAAATGATGACTTAAATTAACTGAACGAATTAACTGCAAAATGCTAAATGAAATATTGTCCTCAATCTGGAGACCAAACATGGAAAACAAACCATTTCCCTGTGAATCTCACCGCTCATCCACTGTCTTGTGGCTTTGTTGTGTTTTCCAGATGGTTTGTATTTTGCTGGTCAAAAGGTTTGGTATCGAAGGCCTGGGCTCGTGACCCTGTGATGTGTTTTTCTTTTTGCAGGGAGTTTATTATTAGAAAGTGCTTTCATTGCATCAGTAGGATGTTGTGCTGTGCGTGTGATGGAGGCAGAACAGAGATTAATTCAGGGGTCAGCCATATCTGAAGCCCTGCCGGGTAGAGGCTGAAGTCTTGCCAGGCCCTGACAGAGGTCATTTTTGGTTGGTTCTCTCTTGCGCCCCTGCCTTCAGCAATGAATTTCGTCACGCCTCTCCAATTGCAATGTTTTCACAAAATTCCCATCCATTCTCTTGACCGGGGTGTGAATTATGGGGTGTTTTGGGGGTCTGACCTCCCTAATTAAAGCTCTCCAAGAACATTAAAAACAAAGAATTTGTGGGGGTTTGAAAAATATTTTAATGAATTCCCATCACCAGCCCAGTCACCTTAGCACACTACATTTCCCAGCATCCCTGTTCCTCACCTGCACCTCATCAGCACACTCATCACCTCACACACCTCATACACCCTCCTTGTCTGGTCTACAACTTGGGCTGTGTTCCAGTCCACTTTTAGACACGCACTTGCGAACTTCCCTAAGCACTTCCACTTGCGGGAATCCCTGCCGCCATTTCGTGAAGTGGACGAGGGAAGTTTATATGGACAGACCCTCGTTCCCTCGATTTTGACAGAAGGAGCGAGTCTACTTCACACGTACACTTCAGGCTCCATATACCACAATGCAACACGATTGTGACGTCACCCCAGATCTCGTCTAATCACCCCTACCACAAAGAACTTTATGATATATTAATCATATATATAAATATATATTTTTTTTTTTTCATTTAAAACACAGCTATATACATTTGAATGCTGCATTAAAAAATTCTTAAAGGGGAAGAAAAATCAAATAGTAAATCAGCTCCATAACTGATTCCAAGTGATCAAGGGCTTAGGACGTTTCAGCCCAGTTCAGTTTCCGCCAGTAGTGGACACTCGTAACGTAACAACGTAAGCAATGACGTACATCCGAGTGAACGAGACGGAGGGAAGTTTGCGATATTAAGAATATATTAAACGATATTCCCTCCTGCGATTCCCAAGAACATTCCTTTCTCCTGTTCTTCTTTTCCAGTGTTCCCGCCAAACCTACAAAGATTATTACTATTCAGCCTGCTAAATGGCTTTAATATTTACTCACCTGTTGAAATCATGCTCACTATCTTCAATTGCCTAAGAACTGAAGTTTAATACCTGCCTTGATCAGCGCTGTGTTATCATTACTCACCTGTGTTAGGTATTTGCTCAGATAAAACACAGTTATCTCTCTCCAGTCTGCTATATCCTACATAGTATATTTTCAGAAATAATGTAATAGTTTTATGGTGTTTATTTGTTCTTTCAGGAACGTTGAACCCTGGATACAAACTACCATTGTATTGTAAGAGCTGCTTATCTCTTTCCCTGCCAGTTTTTTTTTTTTTTATTTTTATTTTTTTATAGCAGCCAGGCTTTAAAAGCATTTTTGATGATTTTCACAAAATGTTCATGGCCCCCAGAATATTTTGTTGTATGAATATCTGAACATGCAATAAACCCATAGAAAGAGCAGAGCCTCTGATTTTAAACAACAAACAAAAAAGTTTTATTCTAGCATCATGCATACTTTTTATCAACACTTGAATGTGGGTAAGTTTCATTAAAAAAAAATAAGCGGAGAAAAAACGTTCAAATACTACAACGTGCATACAGTGCATTTATTGTTTTTTTTCTGGATTTGATTCAGAGCTTCTCTACTCTTTCAGAAGATGTGTAATAGCGCCCCCTACAGTATAACAAAGCCAAGAAATTCCGTCAATGGCGGAATTAATGAATCCAGTTTTGGAACAACATGAGGGTGAGTAAATACTTTTGGACTAGAACATTTTGACAGGGCTTTCAGATGTTTCTTTAAGCATGAAAGTATAGATTAAAAGTTAGTTTATTTTCAAAATTGCATTTGATTGAGGTAACAATAAAAACAGTAGGCTATGCCTCTTGAACAACTTTTGGATGGAAAATCAAGAACACTTTTTTAAATCACTTTATATGTTTACATAGCACAGATATATAAAAAAAAAATAAAAAAAAACTTGCCACTATGATGCTAGAATGACATTGGAGATGTTACGCTGTTCTGAGTGCCTTTTAGCATTTAGCTCTGGGCTAGGCTAGGTAGTTGTTTACCAAGTTAAAAGAGTATACACTGATGTTCTGCTGTCCTCCTGGTTTGTGCTCCTCTTTTAAGGTTCCCATGAAATCAAAGTCAAAATTGTCTTTTAGTATGAATATGTTAGCCTTACTAGTGTGCTCCAAAACAATGACAAAATTTGCTTTTAGACAAACAAGTATTCAAAACTTACGGCCTCTCACTTCCACTAATATGGATTAATGATTTTGATGACATCCCTCTGCACTTCAGCTTCTCATCAGATTTCCTGTCCAATCAAATACTCTCTTGAATTGAAAGCGCCCCACCCCTACATTATAAATAGACGCTGACGCTGTGGCTAAAATCTGTCACTTTTTCACACAATAACTATTTTCCACATGGTGAATGGCGTAAAGCGCACTATATAGGGGATAGGAAATAATTCAGATGGTGTAAATATGCCTCTGTTGGGGCAAATGATAGCACAAAGCGGTTCATGTGTGCGAATCGGCGCAGGCCGCAAAACGTAATGGACCCATCTGAATTATGCACTGAATTCTATATTTTAAAGCGATATGGAGGAGAAACGTTTAGAGATTAGGAGGAAAATGCGGCTGTGCCGAGCTGAACGGCTCTGGCCGAGATAAACGAAACCCTATTGGCTATTTTATTAAAAGGGAGGAGCTGTTTGGTATGTCCCGCCCTGTCTTCCTGTTTCAGTGGAAATTATGTTAACACCTTGAATAATGTTGTGCCTTTCAAGGCACTTCAGTTGGCCTTTAATGCAAGTGTATTGCTTGCCTTTGCAAAACAATAAAATAATCATTCATAATAATAATAGCCAGATTTTTTTTTTTACTGCAAAAAATCAGTCCATTATCATCAGAGGGTTTAAAATTTCACAGCAATTAGTTTCACTGGCTAGAATTAGATCAGTTCATCCATCAGCATATAATCTTACATAAAAAGCATTGCATAACCACCACCATTACGGCTAATTTTGTTGTAGCGTCTGCCGTGACTTTGCTTGTAAAGACATAACTGATTATGTTGTGTTATCTCTAGCACTGCCACTCTGACGGATCACTGGGCTCTTCACTCCATTTTCACGGCCGCTTCTCATTCAGAGTGTCTTTTTTTTTCTTTTCTTTTTTTCTGTCTCTCTCTGTCATGGCTCCTGACGGTTCCCGCCTACAGGGATGGTTTCACCACATCATCATCGCCTGGGTTTGATTGTCCTCTGACTAACCTGACCGCAGGACGACTTTGTTCTTACAAAGAGGACACCAAATTAACACTGAGCTGTTTCACAGCCCGTGCCTCTGATCTTAATGAGGGATGACCTGGAGAAATATAACATAATTATCCTGATTATTACAATCTTTTTAGCCAGAGAATATAAAAGGCTCATTATTGTTCTTTTTGAATTGTTCATTACGATTATTTTCAAGCCTGCAGCCTTTTCGGGCCAAAAATGGTAGGGAGAGACAGAAGAGGAAGAGAGAAACCCCATCTTTGATTGGTTAATACCCAGCAGTAGAGAAGGCTTAGAGGACTTGAGCCCACTGTCTCCCTCGACCCTGTTTCTGTCTGTCTGAATGTCCCCCGGCTTTCTTGAATAATTTTTTTCTTATATATATGTATTTTGTCTTAAGGACACTGATCTATTAGAGGTTCCTGTTAGGGACCTTTTTAACATTCAAATATATTTGATTTGTTGAAAAGGGCAAATCTGACCTGCAGAGTACTTTTATGTTGTTTGTTAAATGTGGCGTTTATACAGAAAAACGAGGGCTAGTTTTCACACTTTTTTCTTCAGGAAACATTTCTCACAATATTTTGTTTTTGAAAGTCTTCAACACAAAATACAAATACATTTTCATTCATGGTCCTTCAGAACTCATTCTTAACCTTTTATTAATATTATTATTATTATTAATGAAACCATTAATTTTCAGGATTTTTGATGAATATAAAGTTTAGAAGAACAGCATTTATTTGAAATAGAAATCTTTTGTGACATAAGTGTATTTGCATTCACTTTTGATCAATTTAAAGCATTCTTGCGGAATAAAAATAATGAATTTCTATTCAAATCCTTTTGACCCCAAACTTATTAATTTTTCACTCATAAACATTTGTATTCAGTCATAAACATTTTCTATTATTATTAAAAATAAGCTATTAGCATAAATTACATTTGTTGTCATTTCTGATTTTGTATTGTTTCTCAAAGCAGATCTGAGAGTTTGAAACTTGTCAGTTTTGCATTTAAGGAAATGTTTTCCCCCCTTTGGTTAAAACTGCAGCGGCAGCGATATGAATTGTCAGAACAGGATCGGGTCCAGATTGTTCATTACTAAGTGTCTGCTTAATTTCAGGTGTTGCAGCGTGAGTGATATGTGTAATTATAGCTGTCAATCCGCCGTGCCGTGCCGACACCTGTGTGACAGTCCACATAAGCAGACCGCTGTTGTCCTCAGTGAGTTGTGATGAAGGTTTGATTTAGAGTCTCGCTGCAGCATAATTAATCTACACATGAATATACAGACGCTTGTGGTCACGTCTCTAAACAAATATTAATTTACATGCACTATTTTCCCCTTTTGAACACTTAAACATGAATACATGAATAAGTATGCAATATATGAATCGTTTTGATATATTAACAAGAAGCAAAGTGTCCCTATTATGTTTTTTTTTCAAATATAGCCTATTTGTGATTGCAAAAGGTCTGCAGTTTCAAAGATCAAAGTGCATGTCAAATAAAGTTAGGTTTATAAAATATAGAATTGATTCTGAGCTGCTGAAATGCATTCTGCGTATGCTTTATTTGCACACTTACAATTAATTCCTAGAGAATTCCCTTTTAGCATCTTTCTTCTGATGCCATCAGAATTTCTTTTTTTAAATGCGACGACAAGTAAATATGAAGCAAAAAAAAAAAAAAAAAAGTTGTGCAAATATGCACTTAATATCTGCTTGTCTGCGTGATGGGGCTTTGAGCGCTGCGGGGCGGCTGGTCATGTTGTGCTGAGAGATAGTCCGTTTGGATTACTGTACGGTTGTCCTGAAAAACAATTGGGGTTTCCAGCAGCTACTCTGCATGCTAAGCTACAACTCTATTGAAATCTGCGCTAGCTGTTTTACCCTGGTGCCAAAAGAAATCAAGTTTTGCCCACATGGCAGGCTATGAAAGACTATGAACTATGGGAGAAACCTACTGTGACATGTGTCGCCTGCATACGAGATCAAATGCATGTGCATTCAAAAGAACTTCTCCAGGTAGATTTATCGACAGGGGGAAAAACGCCACAATGAGACTGACTCAATCATGATCACTTTGATGTTGGAGAGGGACGAAACATCACGGGCCTGAATAGAAGTACAATTATTCTGTTCTTACTCTCTCTCTCTCTCTCTCTCTCTCTCTCTCTCTCTCTCTCTAATGGGTTTAGCATTCATGCTTTATAATGGCTTAAACAGATCGAATAGAGTACAGGCATGTTGTTTATTCACCTCTGCATCACAATTTGTTTTTGTAGTTTCTTTGCCCTTGAATTTGTACAGCAAAGGATCTAAAACTTTTTTTTTATTCACACACTTTATTTTTTGCCTTTGTTGTTGTTTATTATAATTTTTTTCACAATGTTTAATGTGGTCCTGTTTCTGGAGTAGAGCAACAGCAAGATACTCATCAGATTATTTGACTAATTATTTAATCAAAACTATTTATTTGGTTTAGATAAATGTTAAAAAAGACTCAAAATAACACTATTGCATTGAATCTCAAATTAATCAAATCAAGTTAATTTTGTATTATTTAGTATTATATTTTATTAAGATTTTTAATTGGCTTTAGTTTTAGTCATTTTAGTTTTTAGTTTTATTTAGCTTTAATTAATTGTATTTTAATTCTAGTTTTAGTAATTGCTGTACTTCAGTTTAGACCTATTATTTTCTATTAATACCAAGGGCAAATTTCTAATTGTCATTTAATTTTAAGTGTTCATTTTTATTTTTATCTAATATTAATTATTTTCTTTTAGCCCTATTTCAACTAAAGAAAAGGATTTTTACTAGTTGCACCACTGATTCTAATTTACTTCAATCATTTTAAATCAATACCATTTCGCTATTGGCTATTTGATTTTAAATCGACTGCATTAGATCAGATAATCATTCATATAAAAATCCTGAGATTCCAGCTGTTTTGACATTCGTGGGTCTGCTCATCTTAAAAGTAAATCCAATGATAACATGTAAATACATTAATTGGCCGGGCTTTCGTCTAGTTGAGCTTGAACATGAAGTTTAGACCTTATTGGATCAAGAGGAAGAGGTAATCTGGCAAGCGAGAAGAAAAGCGTTTTCACACTTTTCTGTGTGGCTTCTCCAAGCTGCTTTAGATCAATAGCATGTACTTGCTGGAGGTTAACGTCAGGTCTCCACTCTTTAAAAGCCATAAAACTGAAACTAAACAAGCCTCGGAAAGCTCTAACCGCTGTTTCGCCCTCCTCCTACCCGACGCTTCCAGGTGTTCTCGGATTCGAGCAGTAATTGCGATCACATCAGTCCAGTCATAAAAAGCAGGCCTATGTAATGAAGCTGGTCTTAATAAGGTGCTTATGTTTTATTCTGGCCTATTAGAGTCCATCTCTGAGAGCAGAATGACTTTTACAGTTCTCTCCTCTACCTGCTGTTTGGCAGAGGTTGGAGAGACGGCATGCAGGCCAACAGTTTCTGACAAGGTTAACACCCACAGACGTTTCCTGTAGGTCTGGGGACAGCAGCTGCTTTTTACCTGACGCCCACTTCTGGTCTAGCTTTCATGATCCTCGCTGGACAATGAATTTGGCTAACCAGAACCAGACATCCCACCATCGCTCGCCACAAGCCTCTCTGAAACACTGGCCATTAATGAGGGGACGACGACTGTAAAACTGCAGTCGTTTCAGATAAACACTTTTGGGATTACTTGTGATGGTTCATTACTTGAATCTAAACAGGTGTGAATACCCAACACTATCTCACGACCAATTTGTACAATTTGAGTGAGTAAAAGGTGGATAATTCGTACGAATAACGACCTCACTCGTACGAATTCGTACGATTTGTCTAAACCCCAGTCATGAGTAGGTTTAGGGGCGGAGTCAGCGGTTGGTCATTCGTACGAATTCATTCGAATTGGGCAACTCGTAAAATTCGTAGAATTGCTGTGATATCGGTTTGGAATATATCGTATTTATTTTATCATCCCCTGTGTTAGTTACAATTTACAACAAGTAATACATAATATTAAAAATAATTAATAAAATAAATCGTTTTTGGAATATTCAATTCTGACCTTATTTCCTTTTTTCTTTTCTTTTTTACCAGTTGTAAAATGACTATTTTTTACTTGTTTTACAGTAAATATCAAAACATTTACTTGTCAATGAAAAAGTGTCAACTGTAAATCGATACCTGTTAGTGAAATAGAACATGTTTTAATGCAAAATCTTCAAATTGCTTGCAATTATTGAATCTCAATAATGCAACGTCACTTTTAAAAGTAACTTCCCCAACACAGACACAATACACAATACAATGAATGTATCCTATTGAAATGAGCTATTCTAGATCATCATTTACATAGAAGAAAAGTTGAAATCTCTTATTCAATACCTCAAGACTGATATTCTGAATGATTTATAAGTATGCTAACACTTTTTCCTCCAGAGGTGTGTGTGTGAACGTTGTGGCGTTGGGGGGTTCCTCTGACACTCAGGGGTCCAGACCCCAAACTCTGGTTCATGTCTTAACAGCAGGCAGAGCAGCAGGGTCAAGCCACCAATGGGAAGCAGTCCTGGGCCGCACCTCAATGGACCAGAAGCCCGTACAAATCTCTGAACGTACGTCAGATGTCAGTTCTGTGGCCTTGGACTTACACGGCCGCTCTGACATACAGATTTACCCAGAGCTGCTTACATTGGCCTGACCTTCCGAGAGCCCAAAACCAAATCAAAATGTGTATTAATGCTGTATTTTTTTGTACCTACGCTAATGCTTGCACGTCATTTGGAAAGATGGATCCAGTGACAGTCTCAAACATGAAAAAATAGTCTAATTTTGTCTGAGATGAGATGGGTTTTAAAAGATGCATGCTTTCCTCTGCACGCTGTAACAGAAGCATTTCAATGACACTATTGGTAAATCCACAAAAGCTTGTTTGTTCAAAATACTCTAGTTCATCTACGTGATATTCACATAAGAGAATTGTTAAAAACAATTAAATGAAATGGCATTGCATGAATTGATATGGGTCACAGCACATGAACTCTTGCGCTGGACACCGGCTGTTATGAGGTGTTGATTTTGAGCATAGATCATCCGTTTGGCCCAGATGGTAATTGACTCAACACCAGAGCTACTGAGCCGACCCCTGTGTCTCACTCTATTTCTCTTCCTGGGACGTCAGAACCTTTTTCTTTGCAGTTTTAGGAGGCTTTGAAATCCTGAAAAGTGGAGGTGGATCCCAGCAGGAACAAGGCCCATCTCTCTGCCCCAAAGGAGACGTCCTGCCACAGGGTCCAGAGATGAGCCTTTGCCTGTCCGCGCTCTGTTCCTGGTAGGTGTTCGCTGATGATAAATATTTCATTTCCTTGCAAAACAAATAGCTACACATCATTCCTTCCCCGAGCTTTATTGTCGACAGCGCCGCGGCGGGAAGTTTGTGATGGTTGCCGTGGAACGCATAAGAGAAAAATGGCTTGTTGAGAACAATCATAACTCAGCACGTCACAGAAAAAACCTGACCGCAGCGGTCAGAGTCCCTCATTGGGAAGTACGTCTGCATGTTGTGACAGCGAGTTTGTTCTGTTTTGATGCCTGATGGATAACTCAAATCTGCAGTGCAGTTGAAAACCGAGCGTTTTTATATTGAGTGCAGAATTACCAAGACACCACAACTCCCAGCTCTATTTCAGCTAAATAGTGGAGGAACGTGATTTGTTGAGTGTTTCCCAAATCAAATTCCTTTGCCTTTTTTGGTTTCTTGTCCGCTGTATACATTAATAACTTTCAGAGATATTCCTACCTGATATGAACCATTAATGGACTTTCATCTTGCGGCCATTTTCCATTTTTTCAGTCAAAGATTTGACAGCATATTTAAAAAGTATTTTTTCAGTGATCTATCGGAAAGGGGTGAGGAGCATGGCCAAAATCTTATTTTTATATCCTAATTTCATAGATTTACATCATGGTTTTCAGCAGTGGCGTGTAACGCAGTCACTCCTACTGGCAACTTTGTCGGGTTGATTTTAATGTCATATATTTCTACATTTTACAATTGTAGTTTTTTAAAAAGGCATCTAAAATAATAATCTAAGTGCAACGTATTGTATTGTGCATAATTCTACTCATTCCTGCAGATATTGTGCTCACACCTATAGTTCTCAGTACTAAATTTTGTTTTTTTTTCCGCTGCTTATTACACTGAGTCAAAAACACAAAATAATGTCAAATGCTGTCAGTTATGTTTTAAGTGAATGTAAACAGTTGAGAAAGAAAATGCATGTGTAACAGAATAATGTATTTGTGTGTCAGATATTAAAGTGACAGCAGCATAATATACCTGCTGCTAAATTATGAGATCAAATTAAACATATCTACAAGGGCGGTGATTCATTACCCCATGGTATCAATGTCAGAACTGTGGCCAGTGAAAATGTTGAGTGGCTAGTAACTTTGGAATACCACTAGCCACAGCATGGTGAGCAAAACAAATAATGAATATCAAGCCCTGCTGGTAACTGTAATATAAACGTATAGCCATAGCTCTCATGTGAAGCTAACTGAGGGTGGCAATGGAATGTCACCCACGTCGGCTGGTAAAGATTTGTTCCTGGCTGTATTTTATCGAGACCGCCTCATTACTCAGTTCTTTTGCATGTTTTAGTGTGTGTGAGGTGTGTGTCCCTTTAAACCTGTCAGTTAATGAGCGGTTCTCTCTCACACACTCCTGTGCCTGTGTTTAATCACAAAGATGAGAGACCATCTGAACATCAGCATTACTTATTACAAGACTTCTTTTCATCCAGACCGTCCGTCTGATATTCTCTAGCAACTCAAGGAGGTAAAAACCTGCCAATTACGTTCCTCCTCCTTCAAATTCTCACTATTTCCGTGATAATTCTCTCCACAACTACAGGCCGCTGCCATCGTGCTTTTGAAGTCCTAACATTTTAAACTCAGTGTACAGTGGTAAGGAGAAATTATATGAACACTTCTGAGGAGAGTCAGACCATGTGAGAAAGAGTGAGACAGACAGCCAAATGAAAAGCTTTCTTGCTCAGAGGTTGCTCTTTCAAGGCTCAGGAAACTACTGAAGCTATAGCTTAATGCAACTAATAATAGTTAATATCGAAATATATGGATTTTGATTGTGGCATCATGGAAAATCTCAGGACAGTGTGAGACATCTGAAACGCTATAAGAGACTACTGGGAGATTAATGTGAGATCACTGGGACTTTAGGAGAGCTTGTTTTCCATCAGGAGCAGCTACGATGTTAAAGAGATATAATTTGTGATTTGTATGTTCTTATGGATTGTTTGAAAAGCCAATGAAAATGAATGGACTTTTCTGTTATGTTTTAATGCAGATGTCTCAGATGTTCCTCGTGAAGTCCTCAGGAGAAATAAAAATGGAAACAAGTGAGACAAATGTTGACAAAGGAAGAATTTAGCACTATAAAGACCTTTTGAGTTGAATGTATAGCAGATCATATTGAGATCTTCTGTTT